>VCJN01002700.1:0-165248 GCA_006384855.1 Tetraselmis striata
CACAACATTTTTGCCCGAGGCACCAATCGCTAATAAACATGAACCGCGCGGGCTGACTCCACATGTAGCGACTAGAATTATTCGTAAATAAGCACAGGTCGCAATTTCTAAATATGAATAGGCAGCATAGAATCCACTATACCGGATGATACACGCAGTATTTTTGTACGGGGCGATATTATTAGATAGAGTCTAACCAGTAACGAGTCTTCACTAAAACGAAATGTATGAAAAACAACGATTTTTTTGCTCGCACTGCTGCTACTGCTGTGAGTAGTCGCTACCTGCTCTGTTCCCTGAAATAATCCGAATATTCTCAGATGATACTCTTTGATAAATTTGCGGTGATGATCAGGGGTGATATGAGCATCGCCAGAGGATCACCCCAGCAGGCCCTAGATCATCCGTGAATCTAGCGCCAACACGTTTTCATCTCGCAGCACGTTGTAACTACTAATCGTACTTTGAACGCGGGTGTAGTAGTCGCTTTGGCGGTACGTGAGATCACCTGCGCGATGGATGAGCCGGGCAGGGATATCGATGAGTCACGTGCAGGAACCGGTAGCAGTCGCAGCGTATCGTCATCGTCCACACATAGGCTACTAATGTACCCCTACGGGTAGTGACTGTCGGCATTTTTACAGCAGTACGGTACCTGTAGTTTGGTTTATTAGCTCGTATAAGTACGAAATAGTCTTGGCTTCCACCGCGCAGCGATAACGAAATCTGGGCGAGTAGAGGACGATACTGATCACTACCGTACTCTTACATTATCGTACTCGTACCAGAATATTATAATATTGTTATTTTTAATAATAAAAAAACCAATGAACGCGATGTACATGCCGCCTCGTTGTACTTGTATTTGCCCCTGGCCTGGCCTGCTACTGTTTGCGGCCGGGGTGGCGAGCTGCTTAATTATTTAAGATTATGACAACGATATCGCGGCAGCTGTCGTCACGGGTGGCGTCGTACCGCCCGTGGCGTGGTAGGCGGCCAGCCCCAGGGCGTGTGGCGGCGGCGACGACGTAGTGCGCGCTTTAATCCGGGCATGAGTTTCCAGGGGCGCTGCACTCGTACGGGAATCCGAAAGGTGCAGGCACAGTCGCTGTGTGATGCGTGCACATACGACGGCTAGCCAAAGTAGTGGGACTTCTGCTGCTGCTATCAAGGTTCATATCCTGGGGGTGCATCCACCAATATAGCGCGCCCCACGTCGTCGCTAGCAGTAACGAAAGGTGAGTAGGTTCTGCTTGATGCGAACCACCCCATCAGCCCGAGTCGTGCCGGCCGCCAGTATTGCTACGACGTCACGCCCTACGCGCCGAGTCGCGCACGTTGTATACGGCCAGCGACATATCCAATAATTAAGCTGGGCGAGATAACAGAGTGCGTCTACCAACACACGATGCCGATCAACAGTTGGACACCACTGCTCGTCTATCGGTTGTCAATTGTGCCTTTCAGTACGCTTGCACTCTTAGTTCAGTATGCGGTAGTTGTGCGTTACAGTCGGGGGTGCGGTGCACGGGCGCGTCGCCGCCATGCTGGATCAGGCCTTTGTTCAATGCAACTACTAACATACTTCGCTTGCTGACACGCCCCCGCATATATTCTGCTTGATGCAGGAAGCTCGTTTACTAAGCGCTCATCCGAAGCAGCCCAAGTTGTGCGCTTGCATTCCGTCCGCGCGGACTACGCCAAGGGCTGTATTATTGGTGTTCGAGCTTGCGCGCTGATTGGGGACGGGGTGGATCAGCGGCGGCTCAGCGGCGTGTGATCTATCCATCAGTAGCCCTCACAAAGCCGCCGCCGGCGGACGATAGGTGGCAAGATGGCGGCACCGTCAGACGTTCTCGGTCTTTCGCGCAGCAAGCCTCCAGTAGCGGAGCTGCCGTACCTGAAGCCGGCGCATCAGCAGCTGAAGGCTACGCCACGCTACGAACACGTCCGCATACCGGTGGACGCCGCTCTAGTGACCGAGTTGAAGGTGCGGGCGATATCCCTACGGCTGTAGCTCAATTCCACATCGTCACCCGCCTATTTCGCAAATCACACGGGCTCGTCCGGACCCTGCCACAGAGAAATTGCTCAACATTTTGTTCATTTTTTAATTGATACGCAATAATAGCACTTCGCCGAACTTGCCTGAAATTTGCCTCTGCTCTTCATAATCTCGCTGGCTTCGAAGATCAAATAGTCGCTGTAACCATAGTATACTGTATTCCTACACAGTCTACGCAGTCTGCTGATTGCATGCTGAGGTGGTCTTCCGATCCATTCCGTTCAACGACGCCAACGTCTTTGGAAGCAGATGCGACGAGTGAAGCGACGTCGAAAGCATTTATTTTTAATCACGCCGCTACGGGCTATCTCGCTCGGAATAGACGTTCAGCATTACGACCGAGGCTACTCGTGTCCGGCGACGTGTGAATTCCATCACTACAGGACCGCGACGTTTTGCGACGATACACAATGTCCCCGTAACTGAAGTAGCCGCCCTCCGTCAGACTGCGCTATTCGGATTTGGCATCGCAATCACTTGGCTCGTCCAAGCTTTAATGCACTTTTGCCAGTCGCGTCGTCTCTCAAGTGTCGAGTCTCTATTGCACGAAGTTTTGTTTTTTTGCCAGTCAGTAGCAGCAAGCAGCACATGAATTGATAGTAAGATGCCACTGCAGTCCATAGCGACGATTGTTTATTCATCTGAGCTCTATCTAGCCTGTCGCCGAGTTTAGTCGCAAACGTATGAGGAGTGTGTGCATCGAGTGCCTATTGATACAGTTCGGTCGTCGGTCGAGTGCCGGCGGCGTACCTCGTCCTCCTGTATGAGCAATCAGGTGTCAGCCGACGGCTGGCCGAGACCATCTATTTGCATGGATACGGGGAACGCGATACGGCCAGGTCGAACCATTTGATCGACAACCGGCCGACTACCAACTGCACCTTGTTTTTCCCATATCCGCCATCGCAGGGCCGTTGCAAGAAGGCGGGAGCGGGTTCGGAGGCAGCCTTCCTCGCCGCATTGCAGAGCTATGTCTTCCGCGTCACGGGCGTCGCCGATCTGTTATTCCTTCACGTGTCGGCTACTGCTGAGGCAGACATCCTGCGCGTGGTGGTGTCCCCTGACGATAGCCTGTCAGGTAAAACGCTGTGGCAACTCCGGCATTGCGTAGTCCGCGGCCTTCCTCGGTTACTTGCTTGTTCGATTTGATAATTGCCGCTATTAAACTATCGACAGTCTTCTGATACTGTGAAACTGCTAGATCACTTCGAGATAATGCTATATTATCAAACCGTAATTACTGCGACATTACTACAATCTCAATTCAGATAAAGAAATCTTACCACGTGTCGTTCGTTGGTTTCCGGGCAGTCTTGGCACGTGACACTGTTCCGAAAATATCAGGTAGTACCCTGAGGGTAGTCGAATGGAGTATCACAGCTTCATTAATTTCTTCAAAGTCATGTACTATTCTCCTGCAACATGGCTTCTGCCTGTGAATCTCGGTGCTCCGAAATGCGGTGAGGAATTACTCGAGACTGCATGATACTGTTGCTAATCACGCAGTAATTATCATTGACCGTTGCGTTAGTGCGACTCGTAGGACCATGTAGTACCACATTTTTTGAAAGAAACGGATGTTACAAAAATGATGTGCTGTCCTACATGCTCTGATGTGAGGGAGTAGGTAAACTTTCCTTGATGGGGCTGTACCGTAGGTGACGACTGAGTGTAAATAGCTGCAAATAGTGCATGAAGCAAACCTTGCTGGCCCTGGTTTTGCCCGGTTCTGTCCTGCAGACGACGCTGGCTGCCCAAAGCCACAGCCCCTGTCAGCTCAGGGTACCTGCCGGCTGGACATGCGGGCTGATGAGGCAGCCCAGCCATGACTGTGAGGTAGCCCTGTAGCGCAGGTAGAGATGACAGTTTCAGTAGTTCTCCCGCCTTCTCTGCCGGCATATTCGACATGCTTCTGAATCTCATTTGTTCGTCGCATGTTGCTGGTTTTGGTACCTATTGCGGCACGAAATTATGGTCTTTGGTACGTAGCTCGCTGTGCGGAAACAACACGCGACCCGGTCAATGGATGGATATAAACTTGGTGCGAAACTATGCCTAATCATAAGAGCAGAGTGCGAAGTAGGATTTAGTGAGGGACTCGCATGCAGACCCCCTCTTACCTCAGCTGCCTGGATGGACCGAGCAACTGTGTTAAATGTTGTCTCGAGGTGCCGAAGGGAAGTGATGCAGTATTCACACAATGATGCCGATGTTTCGTAGTACCAAAATGTCGTTTGCGCGATCTTTTGCGCGGGTGGGGATGTGCGGGTGGCAGTGTGAACTGTTGTGCGAGTCTCACCCGTATCAATTCCAAGTGGCGTGTCTCCCTTCAGCACAAGTATCGGTGCCAAGTGTCTGGTGGTCGGACTGATGTAGCCCCCTCCGGAAATGATGCACCGCTGGAATGCAGATGTTCTCGATGCAGCTGCCCAGGCGCTGTCAACCGTGCGCCAGAAGCGCGACCAGCACAGCCTTGCGGATTCCGTGGCTGCCCTTGAGGCCGCCCAGGTGGAGGCTCCTTCCGCTGTCGTCTCCTTCTCACCCAACAAGGATGCTGCCATCAAGGCGGCCTCAGCTCTGCCCTCCAAGAGGTGCGCTGGAATGCTGGTGGTATATGGCGCCGACAGGCGTCAAGGACTACTCCTACATTTCCTCGTGATTAGCCCACACTGAGGCGTCCTCCGCTTGTGCTGTCCCGGCAGGTACGGTTGGTGCTTGAACGTCGACCTGGACGCGAAGGAAGTCGGCCTGTCATATGACGCCAATCGCTACTTTCACGAATTCTCCTCCACTCCCGAGGCGGTTGCCAACCATCTGCACCGCATCCTGGACCTCATTTGCCACGCGCCGCACGAGACCCTCATGCGTACGGACATCCTGCAGGTGCGCGGCTGCACCCCTTTGACATGACACTATGGTTTTCTGGATTCCATGCCAATCACCCCTTGATTCGCCCATGGCCACCTTCTCGCGCTGACCTCTCCTGATGTCCGTGTCCCTGGCAGGCGAAGGAGCGGCACCAGCTGCTAGAGGAGTGGAACGAGACGGATGCGGCGTACCCCAATGCCACCATTCACGAGCTGGTGGAGCGCTCCGCGCGCCTGCACCCCGCCAAGACCGCGATCATCTTTGAGGACAAACCGCAGAGTTACAGTGAGCTCGACACCGCCGCAAACAAGCTGGCCCACTACCTGGTGCAGGCGGGCGTGGCGCGTGGCGCACGCGTGGGGGTGTACCTCCACCGCAGCACAGAGCTGCTGGTCGCGCTTGTGGCGGTGCTCAAGGCCGGCGCCGTATACGTGCCGCTGGACCCGCTGTACCCCAAGGACCGCGTTGCGGTCATGCTGCAGGACTCCAAGGCCGCGGCAGTGGTGACAGACGCTAACCTGGCTGACGGCCTCACTGGCGTCCTGCCATCCTGCACCAAGGTGCGCCACGGAATGTCTCCATTCCCCCCGATGTTTTTCACTGACTTGCCTGCGCTCCTGGCGGTGCTTGTTGCGGCATGTCATTGCAACTGGGTGCTGACGTAACATACCTTGACATACCTTGTCACAACATACCTTGTGTTGTAAGCCTGCGATTGGGCTCACTGGTAACCCTCTAGCGTTTGCTATACTTTTGCTGTAGTGTTGTCAACATTCCACCCAATGTCGCGCTTCTATTTGCCAAAGTTCTTATCGCAGCTTCACCATCCGTCCGGGAATCGTCTCAACACTTAATATCATTCGCAAGTTCGTAGCCACCACTGATTATTTGTAGTTCCTCAAGTTTGATAAGACAACTCAGCAGTCTATGAGGATGGAAGTTTGGCAAATATAAATAGAATAGGTTTTTTTAGATCACACTGGAATAGGATTACATTAGTGAATGTATTGTTGGCTTTCTCTCTCTGTATAGTTTGGATGATTTGAAACAATCTGATGGATACATCTCAGTAATACATGAATGTGTAATGATGCACAATGATAAGACAACATCAATCATACGGGCGCCGTAAAACTTTAAAGCGGATACAATGCGTATATACACTGGCAAGGCTCATGTAGTGTTAAGGATTTCTTTTTTGCTGAGGATTGCATGCATGAATGAATACATAATCCTTAAAATTTTAAGCAGTCTATTAAAATGGAACTTAAGCAGGAATAACAATATGCGGCCATCCTTGTTTGCTAGCTGCCATTCTGTCCCAGCTCATATAGCCCTTTGATCGTGCCCCCCTTTTGGCTTGGCTGCCGGCAGGTGGTTGCAATGGATGCGTCAGCGTCTGCCATTGCCGCCATGCCCGCCGTAAAGCCGCCCTCCGCAGCAGCCGCCTCCCCGAAGGATCTGGCCTACACCATCTTCACCTCCGGCTCAACGGGGCGACCGAAGGGCGTGTCCATCACGCACGCCTCTCTGGTCAACCTGCTGCACCACTTTCACCGCCAGCTGAACGTCAGCGCCAAGGACGTCCTGGTGGCCATCACCACGGTCTGCTTCGACATCGCGGGGCTGGAGCTGTTCATGCCACTCAAGGCAGGCGCCACGCTGGTGATGGCCTCACGCGACCAGGCGGCAGATGCCAACTTGCTGGCGGACCTGCTGGATGCCAGCGGCGCCACGCTCATGCAGGCGACGCCTGCCACGTGGCGCAACCTCATCGCGGCCGGGTGGCCGGGGAAGCCCCACAGCCTGCGCGGCCTCTGCGGCGGAGAGGCGCTCCCGATCGACCTCGTGCGTGGCCTGCTGCCGCAGCGCCTGAAGGAGCTGTGGAACGTGTACGGGCCCACAGAGACCACAGTGTGGTCCACCGCCGCGTGCCTCAAGCATGGCACGGAGACCGTCCACATCGGCACGCCCATCGCAAACACGCAGGTGTACGTGCTGGACGCCAACCTCAATCCGCTACCCGTCGGCATCCCCGGGGAGCTGTACATCGCCGGTGACGGCGTGTCCCCCGGATACCTGGAGCGTCCGGACCTCACCGCCGAGGTGAGCTGCTCTGCCGACACGCCATGCGCACCGGCAATGCCAAAAGTGAAGCTCACCCTCAGTGGCCTTGCCATTGCTTCTTGGCAGAGGGATGCTAGTTCTCTGCTTACTCCCGCGAGAGAGCAGTACATTTATTTGAATCTTCACCATTATTCTATTAACGTGTCGGAGGCAAAAAATTACATGGTGGTGCCTGGTGACTGGTCGTGTTCTGCTTTGGTGGCTTGTTCATGTTTAAACTGCAATTAACTGTAGTTGAAAGGACCGCAATATTACCATGCAGAATCTGTGACTATGGCACAGATATACCCAGCTATTTTGATGATTCGTGAACCCAATGAAACATTATAGGATGCCTCAATGACTGCAGGTCTCCACTGCGAGCTGACCTCCCTCCCTGTCCCACTTTTCCCCTTGGCATGTGACGCAGAGATTTGTGGCCAACCCATTCAAGAACAGCGGGCGCATGTACCGCACTGGCGACTTGTGCCGCTGGCGCAGCGACGGCATCCTCGAGTGCCTCGGCCGGCTGGACCACCAAGTCAAGGTCCGCGGCTTCCGCATCGAGCTGGGCGAGGTGGAGGCGGCGCTGGGCACGCACCCGCGCGTTGCGCACGTGGTTGTGGAGGCGCGGAACGTGGGCGCCTCGACGGAGGGCGAGAAGCGGCTCGTGGCGTATGTGGTGCCCAATGCGGCAGACTCAGACGACGGCAGTGCGGGCGATATGGACCCTGCGGAGGAGGAGAAGAAGCAGCAGGAGGAGGAGGAGGAGATCGACAATGAGTCGCCGTTTGCGAAGGTGTGTTTCGCTATTACTCTCCTGGCATGGGAGCCCGAGGTCGCGTCATGCGCTCTGCACGCGTATGTGCATGTTGGCGTGGCCTCACGCGCTGATTTTGTCGCTGCCACTGCGTGCGCACCCCCTCGGCCGCTCCCCCTCCAGCCGGTGGCCTCCTCGGCGCAGGACCTGGATGAGGTGGCCAAGTGGGGCGCCATCTATGAGGAGGCATACGCCAGCCAGAACGCCGTGAACGAGGACCCCACGCTCAACTTCAGCGGCTACGACAACAGCTACACGCCGCGCGTGCCGCACCGCGCGGAGGTGGTGCGCGAGTGGGTGGAGACCACGTGCGCGCGACTGGCCGCCCTCGCGCCGCGCCGCGCGCTGGAGATGGGCGCGGGCAACGGCATGATGCTGCTGCGCACCGCGCGGCTGCCGGCCTGCGAGCGCTACATCGGTTGCGACCTCAGCGCCCACAGCGTGAACTATGTGGAGCAGGTGCGCCCTAAACCATTCGCAGGGCATCCCGCGCCACTTCCAATACTGGGTGACCTGTTATGATGAATATTGGTGAATTAACCGGGACGGCTGACCAACATAGCAGCGGTGGTCATGACATGACATGGGACATGTGCCACTGCCGACAATTGTTATCGCCAACAATAGTGATGCGCGCTACCGGTCTGCTGACGGGTGCTGACTGGCGCTGTGTGTGCCGCCGCTGCTCAGGTGCTCAAGCAACCCAACTTCGCGGACATCGCCCCCAAGGTGGCGCTCTTTACGGCGGGTGCGCATGAGAGCGGCCGCTTTGCGGCCGAGCGCCTGGACACCGTCATCTGCAACGGCGTCAGCATGTACTTCCCCTCCGCGGCGTACCTGCTAGAGGTGGTGTCCAGCGCGCTGGCGGCGCTGCAGCCCGGTGGCACCTTCTTCCTCGGCGACGTGCGCAACGCATGCCTGCTGCAGCACTTCCACGCCAGCGTCGCGTACTTCCAGGCCAAGTCCGCCGGCGAGCCCGGCCGCCCTGCGGTGGCGCTGTCCTCTGCGGTGGAGAAGGCCATCCGCTTCGAGAAGGAGCTGCTGGTAGACCCCGCGCTCTTCCTCGCGCTGCCGCAGCTGCTCCCCGGCCTGGACAGCGTGCGCCTTGACATGAAGCGCGGCTGGTTCCATTCCGAGTTCTCCTGCTTCCGCTACGACGTCACCTTTGTCAAGGCCGGCGGCCGCCCCAGTGGCGCACCGGCCCCCGCAAGCTACGACCTTCAGCCCTTCACTGGGCTCGACGCGCTGCGCGCACAGCTGTCCGCCGGGCCGCCGGTCCTCGCGGTTGCCGACATGCTGGATGCGCGTGTGGCGTCGGACGAGGTAGTGGCCGGGCTGCTGCTCGACCCGCTGGCTCGCCCCGCCACGGTGGGGGAGCTCATCGCGGCGGTGGGTGAGGTGGAGGCCGCCCTGGAGCCCACCGACCCCGAGGCCGTGTACAGCCTGGGCGAGGAGCTGGGCTACGAGGTGCAGCTGATCTGGCAGCCGGGGAACCCGACGCGCTTCGACGCGCTGTTTGTGGCTGCCGGCGCACCGGCCGGCGCCTACCTCCCCCTGGCCATGGTCACCTACGCGGCCGCGGGTGCGGTGCCGGCGGCAGCGCCTGCCACACCCGGTTTCTGGGAGGCCTTCACCAACAAGAGCGGCAACTACGCGCCACAGGGCCGCCGCGACGTTCTGTCGGCGGCCGACGTCGCCAGCGTGCGCACCCTCGCGCGCCGCACGCTGCCAGAGTACATGGTGCCCTCCGTGTACGTCAGCCTCGCGGCGCTGCCCAAGACGGACAACGGCAAGGTGGACCGCAAGCAGCTGCCGGAGCCGACGCCTGCGGACCTCGAGGCCAGCGGGCAGCGTGACTCCCCGTTCGAGGCGCCGGCTGGCAGGATGGAGGAGGTGCGCGCTGGAGCGCCCCCCCTTTTCCCCTTCCTCGCCATGTCATGTGCCCTCACCCTTCAAAACCAGCGTTACCTCTCTGTATCAGGCAGCGATGTGGCGCTGACCTGTGAGGAGATAAATCTCCAACCCTCTCAACCTTACCTGTACCCAAGACCTGGTTTATGCCGCCGCTGACCATGTGCTGTGGGCCGCGCACCAGGAGCTGGCGGCGATGTGGTCGGAGCTGCTGATGACGCCGGAGATCTCAGCCGCAGACTGCTTCTTCCGCCTCGGCGGCCACTCCCTGCTGGCGATGCAGCTGGTGCACCGCGTGAAGGAGCTGACGGGCGGGGTGCAGCTGCGCCTCGCGGACGTGGTGGAGCACAGCGTGCTGCGCGACCTCGCGGCGCACGTGGAGCGCCACGTCGCCCTCTCGCGCTCGCCGTCTGCGATGAGCGTCGGCCTGCCCGCCTCCGCCGCCGCCTCGGACCTCCGCATCGTGAGCACCGACGAGATGCCGTTTGACGTGGACGAGGTGAGGCGCGATGATCCTGGAGTAGCTCCGCTGTGACCTAACAGTCATCTGCTTGCACAGCGATAGTAAGTAACAAGCACTGCGGCCACTCGTCTTAAACCTTTATGATAATGACCGAGTTCCCCCCCCCCCCCCACACACAACAACCACAGGTGCCCCACACCTGGATCCCCATGAGCGACGGCACCAAGCTGGCGGCGCGGGTGTGGCTGCCCGTCGTGCGCGGCGGCGGCCGGCAGCACCGGGGCCCCGTGGCGGTGGAGGTGCTGCCGTACCGCAAGGGCGACGGCAGCGCGGAGGTGGACGCGCTCGTGTGGCCCTACCTCGCCGGCCACGGCGTCGCGGGCGTGCGCGTGGACTGCCGCGGCTCCGGCGACAGCGGCGGCCTCTTTGACGACGAATACAGCGCCTTGCAGCAGTCCGATGCGCGCACGGTGGTGGAGTGGGCGGCTGCGCAGTCGTGGAGCAGCGGCCACGTGCTCGCGATGGGCTGCTCCTGGGGCGGCATCACCGCGCTGCAGGTGCGCCCTACCCGGGCCGCTGCCTGCATGGCTCGTCAACTTAAAAGCGGAATTCAGAAATTAGGGTCTGTAGGATTTTCAAACGGCCATCAGAGGGTCGCTGCGGAGGGCTCTACTGCCTCCTGACTGGTGTTTAGGGTTTAGGGAAGGGTGGGCAATGGAGCTGTGACGCTGGCAATTGTGACGTGGGTCATCCTGCAGGTGGCGGCCGCGGGGCATCCCTCGCTGGTGGGCGCCGTGGCAGTGTGCGCCACCGATGCGCGGTACGAGGACGACATGCACTACCAGGGCGGCTGCCTGCTGTCCGAGAACCTGTCCTGGGGCTCCTGGCTCATGCACGTGCTCAGCCAGCCGCCGGACCCAACCGCGCTGGGATCCGCCGCACAGCCCGGCGCCTGGCGCGAGCAGTGGCTGGCGCGCCTGTCGGCGCTGGAGCCGCTGGCGGCCAAGTGGATGCGCCACCCCTCGCGTGACGACCCGTACTGGGCGGTCGGCAGCGCGCGCCCGCACGCGCGCGACATCCGCGTCCCGCTGCTCCTGCTGGGCGGCACCCACGCGGGCGGCTACATCAATTCGGTCGCCGCGCTGGCGGCGGAGGGCGCCACGTCGGCGCCGGTCACCGCGCTCGTGGGCCCGTGGAGCCACAACTACCCGCACATCAGCCCAAACGGCCCCCAGGTGCGGCGCCCGCACCTACCCACGGTCGTGTTTTGGGGAGTTTATGGGCGCCGCAGTCTTCTACGCAATGTTGTTCTATGCAACATAGTTACATAGCTTAAGCAGTTACTACTATTATTATTAACACAGTGTTAGCAATTTATTATTGTTGTTATGATCCGCCGGGTGATGGTGCCCTCCCCCTGACGTGATGGTGGGCCGTGTGCAACCCGCGCCTTTCCGCAGGTGGGCTTCCTGCAGCTGCTGCTGCGCTGGCTGTCGGAGCAGCTGCCCTCTCCCGACCTCATCCGGCAGCCGCCCACCGAGTCCGCCCCGCCGCCGGCGCGCTTCACCGCCTTCGTGGCGCGCCCGCCTTCGCGGCAGCCGCCCACCGGCGAGCCCAGCGCGGCGGCGGAGGGCGAGTGGCTGGCGGCCGGCAGCCTGGAGGAGCTGGCGGCGCTGGCGCCAGCGGCGCGCCTGTCGCTGCTGCCGGGCGGCCGCCTCGGCGACCCGGGTACCGACCACGACACAGCCATCCAGGACTCTGGCACGGTGGCCGTCCCCGGCTCGTGCGCTGAGGCCGCCGCGGCGCTGGCGGCGGGCGAGGACGACCCTGCCACCCTGAACCCCGCGGGGCTGGCCGCCGGCGCATGGTTCACCTTCGGCGTCGGCCCCGACCTCCCGCTGGAGCAGACCGCCGATGACAGTGCATCCGCGCTGTGGGACAGCGCCCCGCTGCCGGGCGCCGCGCTGCTGCTGGGCACCCCCGTCGCGCGCCTCGCGCTGGCCAGCGCCCCGCCCGGCGCCCAGCTGGCGGTGCGCCTCTGCGCGGTGTCGCCCTACGGCGTGTCCACCCGCCTCGCGTTCGGCCTCGCGAAGGTCGAGGCGGCGGCGGAGGTGGTGGAGGTCAGCCTGGGCTGGACGGCGGCCAAGGTGCCGGCACGCTTCAGCCTGCGCCTCGCGGTCAGCGCCGGCTGCTGGCCCATGTTGGCGGCGCCGGGGCCCGCCGCCCGCCCCTCCATCCGCCTGGCCGGCTCCAGCCTGGAGCTGCCGATGGGCGACGCAGGAGGCGAGCGCCTGGAGGCCGCGCGCGCCGCGGTGGCACTCCCGCCCGCCGTCCACCTGCCCGCGCCGCTCCTCACCACGGCGCTGCGCCCCGGCGCTGCCAGCCGCACCGTGGCGCTGGACCGCGTCGGCCGCGCCCTCACCGTGCGCCGCCTCGACGACCGCGGGCGCCGCCGCCTAGAGTCGGCCGGCGGCCTGCAGGTGGAGAGCGGCCAGGAGGAGACCTACGAGCTTGGCGCCAGCCTGGCTGGCGCCCCGCGGTCCCGCCACGCTGTGACGCACCGCACCAAGCTCAGCCGCCCCGCAGCCGGCGGTGGCGACGACGCCCCCTGGGTGGCCGAGACGCGCCTGGCGGCCAGCCTGACCACCTCAGCCAGCGGCGAAGCCAAGCTGACGACCACCGTGACAGCGCTCGAGGACGGCGTCCCAATCTTCTCCCGCAGCTGGGCCGATGATCTGCTCCTGCGCTGAAGCTGCGCCCCGCAGCAAAGGACCCCCCCCCCTTCCCCCAGCAGCCGCCGCACCCTCTGGCCTGCGCTGCATTGTTTCTCCCTCCTCAAATCTTGCGGCTCGACCAGCGCCAGGCGCAAGCAGCGACCGACACAGGCAGTGTCCTGCGCTCCCTCAAGCTGTCATCGAGCCAGTAGACCAGGACGACACCAAAGGTCTAGCATCGACATCAAGGCTTAACCCCCCCCCCCCCCCCCCCTTCGCTCATCCCCCCGTTGTTTCCAATACTCTTTTTGGCCGAGCCGCTGTGTCGCAGCAGGCTCGTCGCTTCTCTGTTGACCGCCCCCCTGGGCTGCCTATGGCCGTCAGGCGGAGGGATTTTGCTGCCCGCAGTGCCCCGCGCTGTGGGACCCCCTCCCCTGCCGACTTTTTCTGGTCATCAGTTTTCCCATTCCGCGCCGGCCGGGCGCTGTCAAGAAGCCCCCCCCCCCCCCCTCCCCCCCCCCCCCCCCCCCAATCCGTAGTGCTACCTACCTGCTTCCTGCCCTCACTTCTCTCGCCAAGACCAATGTAAACAGTCTGTTGCTCTCTCCTACTGGTCCCCTGTTGTAACACATCTGCTGGTCCACAGAATTGGGTTTGCCATCAAGATGAGAGGAATGGTGAACTGTATCTTCCGCAGTGCATTGGTGATGTGTAAGAATTATGCTTTGTCCATTTCACAGATACTTCATCAAAACATCCGTGACGAGCATTAACCCAAACAAATTGTGCCTTCGCACACTGACAAGCAAGTGTGTAGGGACTGCCGGAGCGTCTATACCGAGTGTCCTATTTGTCCACCATGAGAAATACTGCATTGAATGATTTCCTACGTTGGCCTCGTCTGTTCGCTCGGTGGAGCGGTGGTCTCATACTCAGGAGGTCCCCGGTTCGATTCCCGGCTCTGTCATTTTAGTTAGGGCAATATCGTCCCGGCGTGTCCTGGGTTTACGCAGTTGGTGGATTAGTCCTGCGGGGTTTGAGTGAGGCGACAGTCTAATGGCTATGCCGGGCCTGCGACTGCAGTCGGCGCAAGAGGTCAAGCGTTGGGTCGGCTTCGGCCGATGTCCATGGCGAACTTAGATTTTTCTACATTGATTTCACCGCCGCGGTTGCAATCCGGCAGCAGCAAGACAGAAACAGACAGGTGTACAAGTGAATTGTAGTCCCTAATATAATGTGCAAATTTTCAGCACTTTCGGAATATACCAGCGCGCGTCCATTAGTAGGCAAAATACAGAACACGGCAGGCGGTGAACTCGCAGTCACCCACGGTGAAAGCAGCGTAATATCCGGACTGCGGCACTCACCGGCCCACCGCCTTTCGCGGCTCACTGCAGTGCAGTGCAATTAGTGAATGCGTTTCCCGAGGTGCGTATCGCTCCAGGGGCTTGTTGAAACACCCAAGTAGTGTAGTGATCAGTTCCAGTTACAATAAAAAACGTTGGAATGAACCCGGTTCCTGTGGCACTGCGCCAAAGGGACCTTCCAACAGCACCCGATGGACACGATAACTGTTGGAGGATTCGCTGGCCGCCGCCAGAGCTAAATACAGAGACTCAGATGTTGCGATCTGCTCGGCAGCTTCGCCCACAGCCGCTATCGGACGAGCAGTTGGCGCTCGTGTGTTGCCGCCCTCGTTGCGTGGGCTACATAGCCTTCTCCATGGCTTAGCAGGTTGGTCCAAAGCCGCTCCCTGACGAGCAGCTGGCGCTCATGTCCTTGATGATCTTGAAGCTGTCCACTTCGTCGCCGTCCCCATCAATGCAGTTTGCCTGCAGCTCGTTGCCTGTGATAATGATTGTTGTAGTGCACTTTTCGTAGATGGAAACATCATGGGCATCATGGTTGAGGCTGGCCGAGCTCCTCTTGGAGGCGCTGCCCGTCACCACGTGCACGGTGCCAGACTCGCCGCATCGCTTCTTGCGGTACACAGTCCCCTTGCCGTCGCCCTCCTGAACGATATGACTGTCTCTCAGCTTGTCGCTCTCCTCGTAGTGGCCGTTGATCAGGTGCGAGCGTTCGTAGCTGTGCGAGTGCCCCGTGAGGTGCACATCCACGCCGTGCTTGTCCATGATGGGCACCACTTTCTCGCGCACGTCGATGAGAACCCCTTGGCTGTCCGAGTTGTGGCTGCCACGCGAGTACGGCGGGAAGTGGTTGCCAGCCAGAATCCAGTCGGTCTGTCCGCTGGCGCGTGCAGCGGCCAAGTCCTCGTCGATCCAGTCGAGCAGGTCGTCGTCCTCCTCCCAGTCCTTGAAGCTCAGGTCCATCATGATGATATGCACACGGCCGTGCTGGTAACTGTACGACCCCTTGTAGGAGCTGCGCGTGGGGTAGCCGGGCTTGAAGAGCTCAAAGTACGGCCCAGTCTCCTTATCGCCCTTCGCGGTGTATGCATCGTGATTGCCAAGGATGGGGTAGAGCCCTACTTTGGCGAACTGGCCGCAGTAGTAGTCGAAAAACTTCTCGCGATACTCGTCGAATGTGCCGGACTTGTAAGCATTGTCGCCCAACGCGAAAGTGCCGTCCCAGCGGCCGCCGAAAAAGTCCATTGCCGCATCACGATTGTCAGCCTGCGTTGGGCACATAGAGATCAGTGTGGCGAGTGCATTCCATGCGCAGAACAACATTCTGGGGCACAGCATACCCATTCGATACACTGTCTCATTTATAGTCTCGCAGGCACTTCTTTTATCACGAGCATTAGCAAAACTACTGGTCGAAGTACTACTCGAGACAGCATCCCAACCAATACCCGTTCTCAGGCTACCTGTACCTGTACCCGTAATACATTCACAACGAATAATTGGCAGCGCACCTGGTCACTGCTGGCGACACCAGAGTCTCCGAGCCACCAGCTGCGGAACGTGAGGCCGCACTTGCCGGGCACTGGCGCCGTGGTGAACTCCAGCGAAAGGCCGCTGCAGCCGGTCTCGGCAGCACGCGCAACGCCGGTCGGTGGACGAGTGTATTCGTCGATCCAGCCGGGGTCGCCGGGGCGGGTGATCGGCGGCAGTGGCACGGGCTCCTCGCCAGGGCATGCCGCGGGGAGGGTGGCGATCGATTCGACCTCGTCTTCCTCGAATATCTCGTCGTCGCCTCCATTGGCCCTCTCGCGGTTTTCGAGGTACTCCGCGCGGCAGGCGAAGTCCAGAGGAGGGTCGGCCGCCCCGCCAGACCGGCTGCTCCGCGAGCCACCGCAATACGATAGCGACTGGTGCGAAGCGCAGTCCCAGGCGTCCTCAAGGTCCGTTGTGAGCACCTTGTACTCGTACGCCGTCTCGGGCGACAGGCCGACCGCCTGGGCGGCGTGCAGCTCCGTCTCGTCGTCGTCCCAGTCGGCGGACCAGGTTGCCGAGGAGCCGGCAGGGCGCCAGCACAGGCGCGTGGTGGCCTTGTCGTCGGTCTCCCAGCGCACGGTGGCGCTGGACTCTTCCACGCCCATGACGTACGGCGCGATGGTGAGGCAAACCTCACCGCGCTTGGGATTGGGGTTTGGCGGGTGCGGGGTTGCGCCGCTGGGGGGCGACACTGGTGGCCCGGCAGCGGGAGTGGGGGCAGGCGTGGGCCTTGCGGTGAAGGGGTCCGGTTGGGGCTGCTGCTGTGTAGGGCTTGGCGTCAGAGGCTGGCCGTCAGCGCCATAGGGGCACCAACGCCCCTGGCAGAGCGCGGAACAATGCGACTCGCGCGTGCTGCAGACGGGGCTGACCTGCGTGACGGTGGGGCAGGCAGCGGCATGCGTGCAGAAGCCGGTGGTGGGGCACCATGTCCCCGTGCAGCCCAGGACGCAGGCGCCCTCGTCGGCATTGCAGCCAAGGCCGCCCTGTGGGAAGCCGCTGGAGCAGCTGCTGTCACTGAGCGAGCAGTAACCGGGCCGCCCGGGTGCGGCTGTGGGCGCCGGAGCACTGACGGGTCCGCTCTGCCACTCCCATTGCCCCGAGTTGAAGTTGAACACCCATCGTCCAGTTTGAACGGGTGCGGGGGTGGGCGCCGGAGTGTTGGCAGGCCCGCTCTCCCACACCCAACCAATGCTTGGGTAAAACACCCATTGCCCAGCAGCAGCTCGGCTTGACCCTCCGGAGCGTGACATCTCGGGCCGCCCCCAATCCTCCAGCCAGGCAGGCAATGGCGCCGAGCTGCCCGATCTGCTGGCGACCCCCTCTGCCGCAAACAGGACATCTGGTGCCGGCATGCCGCTGGGCTTCACTTCGGCCTTGGCCAGCTCAAGAGGGAGCGCAGCACCGGAGGACAGCCAGCGCTCGGCCTCTTGGCCATCGGACGGGCTGCAGAAGAAGGAGACGGAGGAGGAAGACGCCACAAACATGACGGCGCCGCCAGGTGTGAAGTCGATTGCCCTGGGCGCTTCCGGCGTGGCCAGCTGAAGCTTTCCCACCACCTGCCCGGTGCCGCTGATCTCGTACACGGCTCCGTCGCACGACACGCACAGGGCGAAGAGGGAGCCGCTCTCGGGGTCGAAGTAGATGCTGTCGAAGCGGACGGTGCGGGCGGCCTCGGTGTCCGACTGCAACGCCAGGGAGGAGGTGCCATCTTGCCGCACCTGGTGCAATAAAACACGGCTTTCAGTACGAATGAAAACATATCTAATTAATATACGGATATATCTTCATATTAAATGGTATGTACCGCCGGTGAATACAATGTATATTCCGATATTATCTTTAGTTACATGTTGCTGCAAATGTCTCTCCCAAAAGTCGTCCGGTTGTCAGCAACTAGCAGGCGCTTGTCGACACGGGTCAAAACAACGGTGGAGGACATTGAGCCCTGACATGCACATGGTTGTGAAGGGAGGGTCGGCTGATGGGCAGGCTGTTGCTAGTGCGACTGAGCAGCACTATTAGCGAGGACTATTTCCTGGTCACAGGGGCATTTGTACTCACGTGCCACAGCGGAGTCTGCGCCTCGGGGGAGGGGAACAGGTCGTAAGAGGCGAGAACACTGGCGTGGCCGCGGAGAGCGGTGAAGGCGGTGCCGCCGTCTGCCAGGCTCGGGAAGCTGCCGACGACGCGGAAGGGCTCGCTGGGTGTCGCGTCCGCGAAGTCCAGAACGCTGAACTGGGGGCCGCTCGAGTTCCCGCTGGTTGAGTGCGTCACGATCAGCGTGTTGCCGCCGGCCCACGCCACGCCAGCCGGACCTGCGACGGTTTACCACGTTTTTCGTCAGATAACCAGGAGGTACAGCGGGATGGCGCGGGCAACAAAAGTCATAAATGTTCACGGACCCGACACGACCGACGTGATACTGGGCGGAGATGTGGGGTGGAACCGGTGCGAGAGGGTGATACGAGGGATGGATGCAAGTTTTTCGTCGCGGGGGGAGACCTCCAGGGAGCCCAGCTTCCACGAAGCTGCTGGCTGGGATGGTCGCCAGAAGCGCGCCCTGCGAGGCAACGCGGTAAAAACTGCAGTAAAAACGGGCCGCGCCGGCGGAAGCACAGGTACTGCACAAGGTACTGCACTGCCCTGTAGCGGTGTTGTAGCACCACCATGGCTCGCGTTACCCGCCGCGCCCGCTCGTCCAGGCGCAGCAACCAATACACGCAGCGGCAAAGCGGTGGAGGGAGCAGCATCAAGTATACTCACCTCCAGGCCGTGCTGGCGGAGGTCGCCTCCGGCTGTCGTCACCCATAGCCCATTGGCAGTGGGGTCAAACGAAAAGTCGAGCAGATCCGGCGCGCCGGTCAGCTGCACTGTCCCGCACGACGCCCTGGCGCCCAAATCGTCCCACTCCGCCAGCGCGCAGCCGCAGCAGACCAGCAGGGCGAGTACGCTCGCGGCGGCCCGCCGCTGCACCATGGCAAACTCAGGTTTCATCCGTGCGTCCTTGTTGGTCTGCTCGCGTGTTGCTGGAGGGCCTTCTCACCGCTCTGCTGCTACTCCTTATTATATTCGCTCTTGGCTGGCTTGGCTACCGGGCGGAAGCAGCGCGGATGCTCATCGACCTACGAAACGGTAGTACGCGGTAGGCGCGCTAGCTGTTAAGGATTAGTCGCTACTTCCGGTACCCTGTACCTGTACCGTAGAGGTTTTTTTCCCGTCCCCGTAGTGGTACCGGTACTGTACCAGCCGCGGTAGCGACTATAGCGCTGGCATTTCAAGTTGAGATGCTGCCGAAAAGGTCGGTGGTACCTGTAGGGCTCTTTTTACATCTAAAAGAGCCGAAATATGGGCAGAGGTATCAAATGGCTTTCTGGGGGAAAATACGAAAATATCCGCGCAGGCCGCCGAGCCGTTTACCCGCGCCTCTAACGATTTTACTAATTGTATAAGTATTTGGTCAGTAGCGACTACAGGGTTTTTTTTTATCAGTATTGCTGGGGGCCTTTGGGGGGCGCACGTGACCGCAGTTCTGGAGGACGGTTGCGCAGCCCAGAATAATATCCCAGTCCAGTAACGTCGCTACCGGTACCGGTAATGAACTTTTTGGTTACAGGGAGAGCGTCCAGAGAATGCACGCAAAGTACTGGGGAAGGAAAAAGCCTACATTTAAGCAGAACCCTCTTAGCGCCGGGCCGCGGGGCCCGGCGATGCGGCAGGTACCGGTAATCGCCGTGTTGGCACCGCGCCGCCCGCGCACCAAGGCATTACGACATCCCTCGCGGGATTCGCATCGTCGGAAGCGCACTGACTGCGACGTACGATCAACGACCTACCGAATCTTAACTTTGGAGCTTCGGGCACGCTAAGAGTGTAGGATGTTCACTACAGGCGCAATGGTGGGCCAGCAGGGTGCAGGGAAGCACAGCCGGCGTATTGCGGTTTGCGGCGTCGCGAGCTGCACGTACACTCTCAGACCCGACAAGAAAACATCTTCGCGATCTCATTACTGTACGAGAGCAAACACCCAAACGAGGCAATCCCTGCGATTAAAGAATCTGCCGACGGCACCTGCAGCCGACCCTAACCCCGCTGCGACGTGGGCTCGCTCTGGAGCAGCGGCAGCCACCACGGGAGTCGCGACCGCAACCGCAGCCTCAACCGCAGCGGTTCAGAAATACGCAACCCGACAGGCGCAGCACAGCCTAATTCCGGCGACACAGGTCTTGAGGGGCTGGCGACCGCTGACGACCATCTAATTACACGCGTTGCTAACGTTGTGCGTGACAAATTGAAGCCAGAGTTGCAGACGCTTGCCCGTCAGCGAAACGAGCAGAGGCAGCAGATCCGGCGTCTTATTGATATGATGATGAACGACGGTGGATAGGGCCAAGGCCTACAGGAAGATGTAGTGACTGACCCGGACAAATACCACCGTGCTGCTCGAGCAAAGAACATTGAGGAGCTTGCCGACCAGTGTGGCTTCATAATGACCAAGGACGTTGACAGGCGGCCATTTGTTTTATGCCCTGTTTGCACTGCCCTTACCTTTAATAAGAAAGATAAAGAGCTGAAAATCCCAGGGGCAACCGCCCTTGGCCCCTAAATCTCCTTGGGGCAGAATCGAAACGGAATCGTGCAGAATTGGAGGCAGCACCTGCACAGCAACGTCCACCAAAGAGCCATGGACGCACACGGGAAGCTTGAGGAGAAAAGCAGAGAACCCGAACCCGGCTGGTTTGGACTGAGATAGTAGGGCCGATCGAGAGCCCGGCAGAGACTGTTCAGGTCAATCGAGGGAAGTTGCTGGAGGAGTGTTCGAGCAACGACCCGGCCCAGTGGCCGGAGGGCGCAAATGGCTGCCAGAGAGGCACTTTGTCAGGCGGCAATGCAGGGCGGCGGGTTTTTTCGTTCCGGTATTGCAGAGCAGGGCTTTTCAGGCAACGCCCCCCCCCCCCCCCCCCCTCCCCCCCTTCCCCCACGGCAGGCTACTCGAAACGACCAACCCCTGCCACTCTGCGATTCCCTGCGCTATATTTGCTTTGCCCAAATCTTACACCCGGGTATACCATACGGCCAGGCGTTGGCAAATTGAAGGGCAAGGAGCACAGGCTGTACCGCGCCGGTATCTTCTCATTGTGCGAGGCGCTGATCGAAGGCGTCAACTGCGACACGCCGACATACCCCCACCTCTCCGACCTGTCCGCCCACCACCGCATGAAGCTGCTCCCGGACATCAGCATCGGTCTCCTGTGCAAACACACCCCACTGCCGCCCGACACCCCGGAGCACCATAGCGCATTCTTTGCAGTGACTGATTATGTCGTCGAGCAATAAATCGAAATCGAGGTTGATATGTCCATCAGCTGGTTTCCAAATCTCCCCGTGATCGATGGCGAGTCGGAGGATACTGGCAGCATGGACGGCACGGCGGGAGGTGGCGAAGCTAAGGGGCACACGGATGCAGCACAGAGAAATGTCGACCTTATAAAAGCCAAGCACTCGCTTTCGCGGGAGCTGCAGCAAAAGCGCCGGTTGCGCAAAGAGGCGTTGCAGGTTGCTGGCACACGCGGGCGGGTGCGGGAGGCGGGGCGGGATGCGCAGACGGGTGGCTGCTACATGGCTCACGGATGGGCGTCAAGCTTTGCAACTCATGTGCTCATGCGGGCGCATGTGTGCGTGCAAGGGAGAGAGGGGGAGAGAGAGCGAGGTGCCGGGTGGTGGTTGGGGGGATTTAGGGAGGGACAGCAATAACAGACAGGCGGAGAGTTGGGTTGGGGGCGAACACGCAGAGAGATTGGTGGCGATGGGGAGTGATCATGTATGGGATAGACAGTGAGAGGCAGAGTGTTTGAGGGAGAGATAGAGGTTTGCTTGGTGGTGTGTGTGTGTGTGTGTGTGTGTGTGTGTGTTTTGGGGGGGGGGGGGGGGGGGGGGGGGGGGGGGGGGATTCGATGGATGGTGTATTCCCTTATTTGCAAGCTGTGTATTGAGCCTGTCCGGATGTGATGCTGTCGAAGGGGGGCGGCCTCAACTCTAGAGGCGAGGAAAAGTCACCGAAAGAACAGACCATGTCCGACGAGGAGGTGGCCCGCCTTGCGCAATCGTTTTCAAGGACGTGCGGGTTTGCTGCAAAGTCGAGCCATCATGATGTCGGCGCAACGGGCGGCAATGGACTAGAGGATGGGGGTGCCGAGTGCTTATGGCGCTCGGCTTACTTGGACGCCCTGACCGAGCGATTCAGGTAACATGGGGCTGTCAATGTAACCTGATGCCAAAGAGCACCGACCTGGAGGCGTGGAGCACGTACACCCGGCTCTTCTTGACCGGGTCCATTAACCTGCCCGAGGACGAGGTCCGCCTCATTGCCGGAGGGCTGGACCTGGATATGGCGGCGGACCCCTCCACACGAGAGAGCAAGCGCTACAAGGCCATCATACATATGCCGAAACAGGTGCGCGATATATGTTCATAGATATATGTGTATATATAAATACATGTATATATATATATATATATATATACGTCCTGCTGCTGCCTGGTATATGGTCGCTTGATGTAATCCTTCTTTCAAACTGCATGTACAGTGAGCCTGGTACTATTGGCCCTTGCTGGCGCTGGTACTCGAAATGAATGTGAAAACCAGGCAAGACTTTCTCAGTATCCGAATGTCATCATGAGTTCCATTTAGAGTCTAATCCTGGTGGCCAGGGCGCTACGGGCTGGGTGAACCCTGAAACTCCGATTTGCCCGAACGTCGCCCGCCCGCCCAACATGAGGCGCGCGCGTGCTGCCATCTCCGCGAACAACCAAAGAATTCGAGCCAGCTGTGGCCTGTGCACATCTGCCTCCAGGGACAGCCTGACATGTCCAGTAGGTATTGAGAATCCATATCAGACCCAGCAAGGCCCGCTGATCGACTACCCATTAAAGTTGGCACTCGGAGACAATCATGAAGGACTAGGTTCCAGTGGGCAGGGTACGGTTAACTTGACGAAAACTCTCAACACAGTATTATCCCTGGCCGTTATTCGACACCAGTTTACACTCCATTCTACCTCGCTAGCGGCGCTATGCGGGCAAGCAGCACTGTGACACGTTCTCCAAGCAACCCCTCCTCTGGGCCGGGCCTGAGGATGCACATGCAAGTGGTCCACAAACTCCGCCAGTCGCAATGGCAAGATGTTGACTAAGCATACTGGGGATGGCGTCGAGTAGCGGTGAGCAGCCGCAGGTGCTGCCCCAGGGGAGTCACGCCACCGATACTGTACGCAACTCCGCTCATGTGCGTATTGAGACCGCCCCCGCAGCGCTTCTGGTGTGCTTCCAACTCGCCGTAGGGTGTGGCTCCTAGTCTGCGCACAGCACCTCTCCGCTACAACAGCACCAACAGCTCAGCGCTTTGAAGGTGTGTAGACACAGCGTAAAACAATCACCGGGTACCCAGCCTACACGCGGCTGCTGCGCCCCCTGCCAGCAGCGTTCATCAAGCCCCCCCCCCCCCCCCCCCCCCCCGCTGCCCTCCATTCAGACGATTCACAACTACAGCCGCTTGGTCTGACCATGAGCGGCAAAACATCCCCCCCTCCCCTCCCGCCCCGCCACGCCGCTCCCCCACTCTACCCCCCTGCAACCTTTGCCACTGAAACAAATTTCAATTCCACCGCCGAAACGATGAACATAGGTTTTGTGTTTGATATTCACTCGAGCAGTATCTCACCGTCTTACCTCTTGGCAACATTTATAACGCTAGGGCGGATCATCACTACAAACACCATAGATAGAGGCCTTGTCCGGGTCGGGCAAGTACACCAGTAGCCGTATGCTTGAGAGCGCATGTCAGTATGTGGCGTCGGGACCGTCGGGACGACTGAGTAGCAGCTACCAGCTGGCCCGCCACAGGCTGTATCCAGCTGTCGCCCCGTTGGACACGTTCCGGGCGAGGCGCGCTCGGTGAAGCAGCCTCACTGCGTACACTCGCCACGAGCAGCTCCACAACCCGCATCGACCAATTTTGTCTATCAACCCCTCTAGACTGAGGGAAAAGTGCACTGCGGAGACCTGCGGGGCGTCGAACCAAGTCCAGGCAGGCGGAGAATGGCGCGCCTCAATCATCAGGCTGGTCGCGATGCTCTCGGGAAACCTGCATAGTGGCGACGATGCGTTGCCACGGAGGATGCCACGCTGGAAATATATGGAGCTTTCAAGATGCCACGTTTTCCCAGCTTCCGCCGATCGCCACTATGTGCCTCGTGGACCGCCACGAGCGCCCACAAATCTGCATATATTGAGCAGGGCAAGGCCTTGTCTCCCGGGCGACAAGCCCTGCCAATGACACGTGAACTCGAAATTGCGCTATCATATCGTAGATATAGCAAAATACAGCCGTGATATAATCTGATGCCGTTCATCTTATTGCCCTGCTGCGAGCATCAGCAGGCAGCATTGTACACTGTGCAAAGTACTGCATACCACAGATGGCGTCGATCCGCGCCCTACGGTGCTGCCCTCCCGACCACTTTTAGTCTTTTACTACGAGGACCGGCGGGACGGTGATATATGGCCATAAAACCGCAGTACATAGCTCGCCCATCAACCGCCGCCCCTCAACACATTGTAGCTGCAGTTACCACTCGTTCACCTTCTTCTGATAGTCCACAGTAACCATCCCACGTCTTATTCGCCATGGCACCCCTTGCTATCACTGCCTCCGCCGTCGCCCCCGCCGCGCTGGCGGCTCGCGCCAGCAGCAGCCGCCGCCTAACGGGGCGCGTCAACGGGCTGTGCCTCGGCTTACGCCGCGCTTCCGCTCCCATGGTCGGCCGCCGCTCGCTGCCGGTCGCCGCGCTGCCAGAGAAGGAGAAGACGCTCACGAGAGAGGATGAGCCAGAGGATTTCTGGGTGAGCGAGGCGGAGGCGGAGGGCAAGAACCCGTTTAAGGTGCCTCCTCGCAGCCTGTCGTTGCCGTCTATCCGTCTCGAATCGCTTTGCTCCCCCACCCCACCCACCCCCGCCCCCCACGCTCCCCTACCCCCTTCTCGCAGCTACCTGCCTTAATCGAAGTACGAGTAATGGGAAGGGCTCAGATATTGCTACATCGTGAACGTGAATGACGCCTTCATCAAGCAAACGTGTGCACAGGCTGTTGATATGTTTATACCCCCACCCGATGTCAACCCCCCCCCCCCCCCCCCCTTCTGTCTTCTTCTTCATTCCCTCGCATCAAGCATATATATTAGAGCCACCGGCCTGCCCTAAATCGCCCTGCAATTGGCCAGTGACTCATACTTACCCTCTCCCTCGGTGCCCACATCACAGGACCCCGCTGCCTGGATCGGCTTGACCGCCATCTTCTTCCCCTTCATTTTCCTGCTCATTGCAGCTGCGTTTGGCATTGTAGACCTCAACCCCTAGGCAGCAATCCTACCACACTCGAGCGAGACGTCTTCGTACATCAGGGCGGGATAGGGAAGCCCTGACACGAATCGCTAACACGTCGATGGGAAGTTTTGTGAGCGTCTGTCCTGGCATTGAGCCCAGCACCGGCCATTGGCTGTGACACCGTGCTGCCGGCGCTGCCAACAAACACAGCGGCATGGAGTTGATGACCATGGCAGCCATCTAGGAAATCCAACCACTGAGACCCAACTATAATACAGCTGCATGTACACCTTACTAACCCTCTTACTGTAATGCGACTTACGAGGCTACTGGCCTTACCAATTGCAAAACCCCGCACCCCAGCGCTTGCACTTGCAAATTATCTCCCCACAATTGCATGTATGGCCGCAGGCGCGTTGAAGTGTTCTGCACAGGACATGCCCCGCAACATGCTGCGGTGGCAGTTGCCATCAACCCTTCTACTCACTTGCCATGTGCCAGCCCAGGAGAGATGGTCGATGTGCAGCTTTGGCGCATGGTCCAATGCACTTGTGCACTGCCATGCCCACGCCCTCCTCTTTCCGCCCGACGTTGCCCATCACGAGACCGTGCAAGGCAATACTGCAGGCTCATCGTAGGCAGACAGATGGTAAACCTCGTGGTAACATTGGGACATTGCAAGCAATCAGCTGTTACGACAATGCTCATACAAGTTGTCACCAATGAGGACAGGTGGTTACCAACAAAGGGGGGGGGGGGGGGGGGGAGGGAGTATTCATGGGTACCTTGATTGTTTCCCAGGAATCACTAACCCAGGACAACACGCCAGATAACGCGCCGGCTACATGGCCTTCGCTGGCTCTGGCGTGGGTTGTTCTGTCGCAGTCTGATCGGGCTGTGGGACATGACCTTGCTGCGAAAGAACTCAGGTGAACCAATCGGCAGTCACCCATATCCCCTTCACAGCCCAGGTAGCCAGGCATCGTTAAGCACCTGGTTGCCCTACCTCAACCCACCCTCCCCCGGGGTTGTGCAAGCTCCTGCTGAGTGATATGGAAGAGTGGGATGCCGACAACGGAGGGCGTCATAAACACATTAATCTGATGGAGGTTGCGCGAATGATCATCCCGGTAGATAAAAACCTGTTGTTTTAGTAATCTCACAGAATTTCCCAGGGGATCTTACTAGTTGCTGGCATGTCACTGATTCTTGACTTTTAAAATGTGGCCACTTGTGCTTGCAACACTTCCATACATCACATTCCTTTTTGCAAAGAGGCACGGAGAAAGGACCGAGGGGGTGGCACATTGGTACAGAACAATTGTCAGGCTGTGCACTTTTGAATGTAGTTTGTAGGTTGATCAGATTATTTGTAAGAAACTCTTAAAACAGATGTTACAGAGTGAAAATTGCACTCATTCCCATTGCATGTTTTGTCCTACTCAAAACGTGCAAACTTGGGGTTGCGCTGCACGTTGCAGATGCACACAGTGACCGTTGTTCGAACACGCGTCTCCCAATAATTTCATAGTTTTTGACAGTGTATGATTGTGGGGCAGAGTGGAGGTGTTGATGGTGATGGGGTTGTACGTCAAGATCCGAAGCTCCTGCTGAAGGTCAGCGTACTTGCGCACCATGTCTTGGCATGTCTCGTTCGGCTCGGACCGCATACATGCCGACATCAGATCGTCGGCGTAATGAACTCTGCGAGGTATCAAGGCAACAAGCCAGCTGTTTAGCTCCGTGGTAAACTCGGACCACCTCTCCTCCGAAGAGAATCGCCACCTGTCTGCAGCCTTACAAATCTTCAAAGCCTTGGCCGGGCCGGCCTTGGAGTGGTAGAGGGAGCGAGACACAAGGTACGCTGGGGTACCCTCGGGGACGCCGCGAGGGATGAATTCGGGCCCATGTTCTGCGGTATAAAACCAACGATTGCAAAACAGAGAGTTGCGCACACCTCCGACCACAACCTCGGACGTCATGATGACGAACCGGTCTGAAGGTACCCTGTTGACCTTGTCTTGGAAGACTGATGCCAAGCCAAGTCTTGATGTCGAGCACTCCCTCAAGCTCCATGAAGTTGCATGTCGGTGTGAAGGCTTGATGAAGCTCGTGCAAAAGCTAAGCCATGGTGAATGCTGCGTGGTTGTCAAGCCACACGGAACATTTCGAGAGGACTGCTTGGTCCACCCGCTCGTGGGCGTGTCCGGAAATTATGTCGTGCAATATACTAAGTAAGCACGCATTAACGACTCATGGACACGTCGTTTTGGACTGTCTTAATTGAAAACATAATGTTTTATTTGGGGGGGCCGGGGGGGGGGGGGGGGGGGGGGGGGACCATACTAGGAGGAATGAGAGACGGACTTCTTTGCAAAACCCCATGCATGTGCACTAGCCATTGGTAAAACTAAGCACATTATTTCCTTGTTCTTGTTCTCCCGGCCGGTGTTGTCGAGCTGGAACCACACAGTGTCCAATGCCTCGCCACGCCTCTCAATCTCCTTTTTGACAGCATGACATGATGGTGATGGTGTTGCTACTCTCATGGGAGTAGCAGCTGAAAAGCACTACACATAATCCAATTGCCTCTTGTTGTACTTGACCCATGTCATATGACGTTGCAGGAGGTGCCTCTTCTCCAAATCCTTGTCCCATGGCACAAGGTGAGGAAGACGGGTCTTGTCTTGATCCATGCCATCGATCTCGCAAACATAGAGGTCTCTGTTTTGGGGGGAGCACTGCATCTAACTTGGAGGAAATGCCTCTCATGCATGCCCCTCTCCATATGTTGCTATTGCACGCGCGCTGCGACGGCTCTGTCGACAGGGTCCTTGTCGTACGTAGCGTGTTTGCGACCTCAATCCCATAGGTTATTAGTTATTGCATTCAATGACAGTAATTCCCTGGAAGCTTTGCTTAGAATGCGGGACACACAGTAGAAAACGCATGATTGCAAGCCATCTCGTCGCCGTACCCTACCGCAAAATCTTGGTGGAAGTGGCACAGACGTTGCAGTTGGTGAAACGCTTGGTCTTCGGAACCTTCACGTGCGGAAAATTTGGCCACGCTCAGCGGAAGGAAGAAATTGATTCGGACTTCCCTAAATCAAATTCGTGATACCGACATACCGTGCAATGTTAGTGTCTGTAGCCGATTGAAGCCAAAAACCGACTGCAGCGGGCCCAAGGAAAGGAAGCACTCATTGTTATGATCCTTACAGCCGACAACATACACCTAACCTTGTAGACTCGGGACTTTCCTCATCCCGCATGGTAGATGGAATTGCGCTAGTACGCCATACAGGTCAGAAATATGCTCAAGCATGCCGCTATCGTCGGACAAGTAGTAAGGGTTGTCTTGAATCCATCCCCTGACATGGCTGCGAGGGGGAAAATCTTGGGAGCCTTGGCCCGCTTGAATGGAAGACCGTCATCCAAAACATCGCGCTGAATCTCTGAGAGCCTACGCTCGGAAACGTGATGGATGGACCTCCTCGCCTCGCGGCAAGTCTGGAAAACGATACACATCAATGGATATATGTTGTGAACATCTAAAAACGATTTTTGATGATGATATCGTATGGCAGATGGTGTGGTGCGCAACAACACGACATGAGTCCCTTCTCCATGATGGGCGTTTCTTCATTATTGTGCGCGCAAATATTATGCGTGAAATGAAGCTGGCAAATTATATCCACATGGCCCGAAACAAAATACTCTATTCATTACTGTGGTGAGACATTTGAGTTCCTTACACAAAGTATCAAAGCATAGGTTGGATGCAGCATATATCACGTGTCGCTAACGCAAGTTCGCGAATACGGTATTTGTATATGATAATTTTACGCAACACTCGATGATTATTTAAATATATTGGTATACCATATGGACGGGTTGAATAATCAAGCCGGATACTCCATTGATACAAACGGTTACGGACCTACAGCAATGGACCCGGCTTTGGCACTGTGTCTCGATACATTTATCCAACGCATTCCAAACGACACGCCATGCGTCAATCCCCAGGATGGATGCACCGTGACTAGAGAAGAGTCACCGTGCGCCCGTCCATCCAAAGAAACAACAATATATTCCGTATGTATGTGCTAGGTGGCAAAAGAAGCTCAGAACATCACTTATGAAGTAACTTGACAGTTGAATCAGCGATGCGTCGATTTTTCAGAAAATTTTAAAAGAACGGATTCTATATCACTGGCCGACAGTTCCATGAATCGCATTGCCAGCGCTTTGAAGTACCAGAGTTTTTTTTCCATTACCAGCAGCGAGTAGCGAGTACCAGTACCAGTACCTCCCAACCGTGAGATCGTAATCGGACGGCTGTGTAATTAAGGACCGTGGGCGTGCGGGTGCCGCTGGGCGGGGAAAAAGGGCAAATATCGAGTCAAAATGGGCACATTTACGGACTCGAAAATGTACCCCCCTTAACTCGGTTTTGCACCCCCCAAGGGGGGTGCAAAAACTGAGTCCCGCCCAATACCGTACGAATGTACGGCAAAACTGGCCTTTCACACATTCTTGCCAGCACTGTACGAGGTACCCTTCATCTGTACTGCACTATGTACTACACAACAGTCCACCGCCCCTTGACGAGATGCGTCGCTACCAGTCCATGCTAACCGTTTTTGCCTCGAATGCTACTCCGCCGCTGTGCTTTTCACTCTTCTATCACTCGCAAGCACCCTCGCGCTTTTGTTCAGGGAGGCATCTTCACGCATCTTGGTTCACAAAAGCATGGCAGACCGTCCTCGCAAAGGAAAATGCACCTCTGCCCGTTTGAAGACTCCGGCGGCGGGGGCATCTGCAGCTGCGCTTGGTTTCGACCCAACAACGGCTCCCGACGCACTGCTAGTGACTCCCATGGCGCAAGATTCTCCGCAGGTGCACTTGCGTTCGGGCAGGAGGGCGTCTCAGGCTCCAATACCCACGACTCAGCCCATAAGGCCCCTGCAACCGGGCAGTGGGCAACATCAAAGCGGACCGCCACGGGCTTGGTACGGAGATTCGCAGCCTTTGGCCGACCCGGGGCCTCAGCCTAACCCCCAGCCGCCTCAAGGTGTGCCACCTTTGGACCCACTCCCCGGAGCGACTCCAACGGTACGCGGACTCGCATCTTCGTTAGCATCACTCATCTCGGCGCCGTGGGCTGCGTTAAGCGCACCTCGCCATCGCGCATCTCAGGGATCTCAACTCACCCAGACCGCTGACGAACAGTCTGGAGCCGGTCAAGGTGAACCTTTGGCCACGATTCATGAGGATGAGCACGGACAGGAAGAGGAGGAGGAGGAGGGGCCCAATACTGTCGGAAGGTGTCCGCCTGGACAAACGAGCCCCGCCACAAGCGCCACAAGTGGGAGCAAAATGGTAACCCCTCGCCCCTTGTCAACACAACCTCAAACGTGAGGGCATCTTCGCGTGTGAGGGAAAAGATTCTCACACGCCCCCCCCCCCTTTCCCTACATAGACCATCTCCACGACCCTTCTTCAACAACAAGCGCCACTTGTCGACCCAATGCTCGGCGAGTGGAACTGCTACGAGCGGGACTTCCCTGCGTGCTTCGCCACCTGGCCCGAACCACAGGACGGGCATCCCGACGACTACAAGAAGCATCACAAGGAAGAAGGGCAAATATCGAGTCAAAATGGGCACATTTCCGGACTCGAAATTACCCCCCCTTGGCGTTTTCGTCTCGAATGCTACTCCGCCGCTGTGCTTTTCACTCATCTACCACTCACAAGCACCCTCGCGCTTGTATTTTGTGAGGCATCTTCACGCATCTTGGTTCACAAAAGCATGGCAGACCGTCCTCGCAAAGGAACACGCACCTCAGCCCGCTCGAAGAGTCCGGTGGCGGGGGCATCTGCAGCTGCGCTTGGTTTTGAGCCAACGAGGGCTCTCGACGAAATGCTAGTGACCCCCATGGCGCAAGATTCCCCGCAGATGCACTTGCGTTCGGGCAGGAGGGCATCCCATGCGCCAATACCCACGACTCAGCCCATGAGGCCCCTGCAACCGAGCGGTGGGCAACATCGAAGCGGACCGCCATCGCAGGGGGCCGGAGATTCGCAGGCTTTGCCCGAGCCGGAGCCTCAGAACCTCGGAACCTCAAGTGTGTGCGCATCTTCGCGCGTGAGGGCAAAGATTCTCACACGCTTCCTCCCCTTGCCTACATAGACCATCTCCACGACCCCCCTTCAACAAGAAGCGCCACTTGTCGACCCAAACCTCGGAAATGTGCCCATTTTGACTCGAACATGCCACTTGTACCCAGAACCCCTTATACCTCATATTGGCGGCACGGCGCCGCAGATTAACACGGAATCTCTAGCGCCGAACCGCACATCTCCCGACTTCGAGCGTGCCGTCACAGCCCAGACGGCTGCAGACCTTTTACCATTCGGCTTTATGTGACATACAAGGATCATGAAAGCGCATAGCCTCGGCGACACTATACAGATTGCTAGGCAGAACCCCTTATACCTCATATTCGCGGCACTGCTCCGCAGATTGACACGGAATCTGCAGCGCCGCACCGCACATCTCCCGACTTCGAGCGTGCCGTCACAGCCCAGACGGCTGCAGCCCTTTTACCATTCGGCGTTTAGTGACATACAAGGATCATGAAAGCGCATAGCCTCGGCGACACTATACAGGTTGCTAGGCAGAACCCCTTATACCTCAAATTCGCGGCACGGCGCCGCAGATTAACACGGAATCTCTAGCGCCGAACCGCACATCTCTCGACTTCGAGCGTGCCGTCACAGCCCAGACGGCTGCAGCCCTTTTACCATTCGGCTTTATGTGACATACAAGGATCATGAAAGCGCATAGCCTCGGCGACAGTATACAGATTGCTAGGCAGAACCCCTTATACCTCATATTGGCGGCACGGCGCCGCAGATTAACACGGAATCTCTAGCGCCGAACCGCACATCTCCCGACTTCGAGCGTGCCGTAACAGCCTAGACGGCTGCAGACCTTTTACCATTCGGCTTTATGTGACATACAAGGATCATGAAAGCGCATAGCCTCGGCGGCAGTATACAGATTGCTAGGCAGAACCCCTTATACCTCATATTTGCGGCACTGCTCCGCAGATTGACACGGAATCTGCAGCGCCGCACCGCACATCTCCCGACTTCGAGCGTGCCGTCACAGCCCAGACGGCTGCAGCCCTTTTACCATTCGGCTTTTAGTGACATACAAGGATCATGAAAGCGCATAGCCTCGGCAACACTATACAGGTTGCTAGGCAGAACCCCTTATACCTCAAATTCGCGGCACGGCGCCGCAGATTAACACGGAATCTCTAGCGCCGAACCGCACATCTCCCGACTTCGAGCGTGCCGTAACAGCCTAGACGGCTGCAGACCTTTTACCATTCGGCTTTATGTGACATACAAGGATCATGAAAGCGCATAGCCTCGGCAACACTATACAGGTTGCTAGGCAGAACCCCTTATACCTCAAATTCGCGGCACGGCGCCGCAGATTAACACGGAATCTCTAGCGCCGAACCGCACATCTCCCGACTTCGAGCGTGCCGTAACAGCCTAGACGGCTGCAGCCCTTTTACCATTCGGCTTTTAGTGACATACAAGGATCATGAAAGCGCATAGCCTCGGCGACAGTATACAGATTGCTAGGCAGAACCCCTTATACCTCATATTCGCGGCACTGCTCCGCAGATTAACACGGAATCTGCAGCGCCGCACCGCACATCTCATCCCGACTTCACGCGTGCCGTAACAGCCTGGCATAGACGGCTGCAGCCCTTTTACCATTCGGCTTTATGTGAAATACAAAGATCATGAAAGCGCATAGCCTCGGCGACACTATACAGATTGCTAGGCAGAACCCCTTATACCTCATATTCGCGGCACAGCGCCGCAGATTGACACGGAACCTCCAGTGCCGCACCGCACATCTCCCGACTTCACGCGCGCCGTAACAGCCTAGACGGTTGCAGACCTTTTACCATTCGGCTTTATATGACATACAATGATTATGACAGCGCATAGCCTCGGCGACAGTATACAGATTGCTAGGTAGAACCCCTTATACCTCATATTTGCGGCACTGCGCCGCAGATCGACGCGGAATCTGCAGCGCCGCACCGCAGATTTGCCAACTTCACGCGTGCCGTAACAGCCTAGATGGCTGCAGACCTTTTATCATTTGGCTTTATGTGACATACAAGGACGTCTGTTAGCATTCGGACGGACAAAGTTTGAAATGATTACAAATGCGGACGGGCTCGGCGATGCGATACATTTTGCAAGGCCGTTCCGCAACAAGGCTAAATCGTCACGGTTCTAATTCAGACCATACATTACAAACGTATTGAATCCTGACCATTGATCTCAACAACCGCATTACCTTTGCTAACGTGGCCGGGGCAGCGGGGCGCCCACGCGCCGCGGCCGGGGCAGCGGGGCGCCCACGCGCCGCGGCCGGGGCAGCGGGGCGCCCACGCGCCGCGGCCGGGGCAGCGGGGCGCCCACGCGCCGCGGCCGGGGCAGCGGGGCGCCCACGCGCCGCGGCCGGGGCAGCGGGGCGCCCACGCGCCGCGGCCGGGGCAGCGGGGCGCCCACGCGCCGCGGCCGGGGCAGCGGGGCGCCCACGCGCCGCGGCCGGGGCAGCGGGCCGCCCACGCGCCGCGGCCGGGGCAGCGGGGCGCCCACGCGCCGCGGCCGGGGCAGCGGGGCGCCCACGCGCCGCGGCCGGGGCAGCGGGGCGCCCACGCGCCGCGGCCGGGGCAGCGGGCCGCCCACGCGCCGCGGCCGGGGCAGCGGGCCGCCACTATGCGGGGATACATGGCAGCACCTGCACGATAAGCGCACCCTACCTACATCACTGGACAGCACTATTCGGGGATACATGGCAGCACCTGCACGATAAGCGCACCCTACCTACATCATTGGATAGCACTGTTCGGGGATACATGGCAGCACCTGCACGATAAGCGCACCCTACCTACATCACTGGACAGCACTATTTGGGGATACATGGCAGCACCTGCACGATAAGCGCACCCTACCTACGTCATTGGATAGCACTATTCGGGGATACATGGCAGCACCTGCGCGATAAGCCCACCCTACCTACATCACTGGACAGCACTATGCGGGGCTGTATGGCAGCACCGGCACAATAAGCGCACCCTGCCTACATCATTGGACAGCACTATTCGGGGATACATGGCAGCACCTGCACGATAAGCGCACCCTACCTACGTCATTGGATAGCACTATTCGGGGATACATGGCAGCACCTGCACGATAAGCGCACCCTACCTACGTCATTGGATAGCACTATTCGGGGATACATGGCAGCACCTGCACGATAAGCGCACCCTACCTACGTCATTGGATAGCACTATTCGGGGATACATGGCAGCACCTGCACAATAAGCGCACCCTACCTACATGATTGGATAGCACTATGCGGGGCTATATGGCAGCACCGTCACAATGAAGCGCACCCTACCTACATCACTGCATAGCACTATGCGGGGATACATGGCAGCACCTGCACAATAAGCGCACCCTACCCACATCATTGGATAGGACTATGCGGGGATATATGGCAGCACCTGCACAATAAGCGCACCCTACCTACATCATTGGATAGCACTATGCGGGGCTGTATGGCAGCACCTGCACAAAAAGTGCACCCAACCAACATCACTGGACAGCACTTTTTGGGGATACATGGAAGCACCTGCACAATACGCGCACCTTACCTACATCACTGGATAGCACTTTGCGGGGGTATATGGCAGCATCTCTACGATGAGCGCACCCTATACCTTCATCACTGGCTGAGGCCACTGCTAGCAAGACTGACGAGCAAGAGATGCAAAGGGTGGAGAGAATTTACAATGAGGGCTGGCATTGCCCGCATCTCGGCAGCGGGGGCAGATGAACGCCCGCATCTCTCGCGTAAAAACCCCGTGTACTGTCGCTCCTAGCCCTTGTAACGACAAGGCTCTTTTTCATACCCGACTCCCGTGCGTCGTGGAATCATGTCTTACAGGCGGTTGCGCCGAGAGAGATGCGGTAATGAAACCCGGAGGCCCACATTGAGGACGACAAGTACATCCTCGCGTCAGTCTTGCCAGCGGTGGCTGAGGCCACCGCTGACAACATTGACGAGCAAGACATGCAGAGGGTGAAGATAGTTAAGTGTGAGGGGTGGGATTACCCACATCTCGGCAGCGGGGGCAGGTGAACGCCCGCATCTCTCGCGTAAAAACCCGTGTACTGTCGCTCCTAGCTCTTGTAACGACGAGGCGCTTTTCCAAACCCGACTTCTGTGCGTCGTGGAACCATGTCTTACAGAGAGAGAGAGATGCGGCACTGGAACCCGGAGGCCAACATTGGGGACGACAGGTAGATCCTCGCGTCAGTCTTGCCAGCTGTGGCTGAGGCCACCGCTGGCAAGACTGACGAGCAAGAGCAGATGCATAGGGGGGAGAAATTCAACCGTGACGGTGGGGGTACCGCATCTCGGCAGCGGGGGCAGGTGAACGCCCGCATCTCGCGTAAAAACCCGTGTACTGTCGCTCCTAGCTCTTGTAACGACGATACGTTTTTCCAAACCCGACTGCTGTGCGTCGTGGAACCATGTCTTACAGGCGGTTGCGCCGAGAGAGATGCGGCACTGGAACCCGGCGGCCCACATTGGGAACGACAAGTATATCCTCGCGTCAGTCTTGCCAGCGGTGGCTGAGGCCACCGCTGGCATGACTGACGAGCAAGAGATGCATAGGGTGGAAAAGACTTTACCGTGAGGGTGGGATTACCCGCATCTCGGCAGCGGGGGCAGGTGAACGCCCGCATCTCTCGCGTAAAAACCCGTGTACTATCGCTCCTAGCTCTTGTAACGACGAGGCGCTTTTCCAAACCCGACTTCTGTGCGTCGTGGAACCATGTCTTACAGACGGTTGCGCCGAGAGAGATGCGGCACTGGAACCCGGAGGCCCACATTGGGGACGACAAGTATATCCTCGCGCCAGTCTTGCCAGCTGTGGCTGAGGCCACCGCTGGCAAGACTGACGAGCAAGAGATGCATAGGGTGGAGAGAGTCAACCGTGACGGTGGGGGTACCGCATCTCGGCAGCGGGGGCAGGTGAACGCCCGCATCTCGCGTAAAAACCCGTGTACTGTCGCTCCCAACGACGAGACGCTGTTCCACACCCGACTCCCGTGCGTCGTGGAACCATGTCTTGCAGGCTGTTGCGCCGGACTTTTCCGTAGATTGGTGGTACGCTGCCGTGGATTCTGCCCTCTTCGGGGAGTGCCAGAGCAAGACTGTAAAACACTGTGGCTACTCGATTCGCATCGTGCGCGACTGGCGCAACGACAACGAGATGCGGCGCGGCATTCAACACATCAAGAAGCAACGCTTACTAGAGTCCACCAACACCTGCTTGCCCTGCCGAGCCGGGTCTCTAACCCCCCCCCCCCCCCCCCCCGGCGTCTTAGTCGATGACCGCTACTACAGGGTCGTAGCGGCGCCGCGTCAGGCTGGCGGGTCCTCCAAGCCCGCATCTCAACCACTGCCAGCGGGGTCCGGCGGAGATGGCTCCCAAAACGGCGGCGCTGCAGCAGGTCTCTTGGAGCTTCGATCAGCGAGGAGTGAAATCCTTCACAGTGTGGGCCACCGTGGCTCGCAAAATGGCGCGAAGTAGCCCCACCACCTAGGTGAGGCGGGTAGTACTTTACGCAGCAGAGGGCGCGAAGAGGACACGGCGAATTGTCATTGTTAGTACTCTCGTATAGTATTACATTGCAGCTGAAATGCACCCAAAAAGTGGGTACATATCCGAGTCTAAGCGATCACGTGGGGGGCACATTTTCGAGTCCGTAAATGTGCCCATTTTGACTCGATATTGCACCCTGTACCGGGTGGGCGGGTGGGCGGGTGGGTGGATTATAGTACTTAGTAGTACATTCCAGTAGATAAGCGCTTTAGTCATGCACCTATAGGCCCGATCCGCTGCACTATACGGGTACCCGTACGGCAATAAAGCTCACCGCCGACAAATTGACGCTTCGCTGGATAAGTGAACGTACTCAACTGTTGTTTAATGTACCATGTGTCCATCGAGAGGGAAAACGACAATATGTTCCGGGTACATATGTTAGGTGACAAAAGAAGTTCAGAACATCACTGCTTTTAATACAATCGTTGAAGTACTCAATTATTGTTTTATGTACCATGCGTCCATCAGGAAGATGCACGTATATGTATTCGAGTTACATACTTCTATAGTGGTTTAACAACCAAGGAATTCATTGCATTATTCCCCATGCAACATGCCCAAAGGAGAATGGTAATATTACTCACGCTCAATATGTAAACTACGCAATCATGGATGGCTGTGATGGATACATGCCTCCATAGCATGGACAAAATCGATTGAAATTATTTAACTCCGTATTAGAGGGAAGTAAGACACTTGCTATCCAAACAAAGTTAAATTCTGCCGGGCCTCTTCCACCACCATTAGTCCACCACTGCTGCTTCGACTCCCCATCGTCCGGGGATGCATCCATGCAAGTATAATCTTGAGCGAAGGAAGACGAAGAGTTCTCTGATTGGAAAGCGAGCTTGAGCCAAGTAGTGCGGATGTCGCAAGAGCGAGTTTGCCCTTATTCCGAGTGCACCTCATTACGGGTCTCGCGAACATCGAGCAAGAATTCATCACCATGGTGGGTTCCGACGGGTCAACAAGCGAGCCCAGAATTCGGAAGAGGCACTTGTTGCCTTATTTGCAACACGGGTGAACAACGGCCTTACGGCCGTGCGAGTCAAAAAACAAACGCGCGCACGAGAGGATGCCCTCTTGGGTGTCACGACGAAAGCTCAAACCGATGATGTTAGGGTTACCACCGTAACCCTACCTGCATACCTATACCCGCACACCTACACAGTCATACTCGTACCACTCACTTCCTTATACTAACGCAACTACTACATGCAACTAAGCTGCTCATCCGCCCACACACATGTATATGCCGCGTGCTTGCCACACGTCATGCCCTCGTCAGCCATTACGCCCCGATGACTCCCTGATGACTCCAAGCCTAGATTGCATATCCAAGCCCAATGCATGCATGCGAACGGCTGCCAAGCCGATAGTTGTATAAAGCCGTGTACACCTCGGTACACTGTAACAATATCCTTTGCTGCAAACCTTTTCGTTGTCTATGCTAATAAAAGTCTCTCACCTAAAGCTTACATATGGGTTTTCCGGCGCTTGTCGCGCTGTAATCGTCGGGTTGAATAAAGCAATACTTGCCTTGGCCAAGCTTCATGGCTGGAATCGCAGGTACGCCACAAGTGCCGTGAACCGTCTTGGAAAATGAAGTGAATGCCACATCGGATAGGTGCAAGGATGGGCGACGGCGAGGGTGTGGAATGCGAAGCGGCATGGTGGTGGAGTGCGGTACGATCGCCCTCAATCAAATCCAGGTGATATTAATTTCATATTGCATGTTGACTTGTTGGTCAAATAATTTGCGATATATTTGTGGTATAGCGCACACCCAGTCAACGCAATTCATATACCTAACATTCGCATATCAGTACCTTGTACAATAATTAAATATAAAATTATCTATCGAACAAGTATTATTGAATGAATATAGCAATAGAAATTGTACAACACATTCCGTAATTCATTGTACGAGAATATTCGGGAGAATATTTATCATATTTGTGATATTTATCGCATATGCGCTTGCCCAAATACTTTGTGATGTACACCAATAATGACGGCGGTGGCTGCCGCCGCCATCGTTGGGACCAAGACGGCATACCAAGGGTTGGTGACGAGCGTTCATGACCCACTTCTTCACCATCCGGGGCATATCACTTGCAATGCTATTGCTTGTCAGTAGCATCAACCATATATTGTAAGTTGAGCCCAACATGATATGTTGACTATGTTTCATGAAGATGAGCGTGCCGGCTTGGATGAGTTGAAACCGCAAAGATGAATCATCAGAGCGAGAAATCAAAGCAAGCAGCGACCATGTTATGTCCGGCAATGTGTGATAGGGGTAGCTTTTTATTCGGGTATGTTTTCTGAAGATGAGGCCGGCTTGGATGAGTTGAAACGGCGGAGGTGACTCTGAGCGAAAAATCAAAGCAAGCAACGATCACGTCATGTCTGGCAATGTGTGATGAGGGTCCGTAGCATGCACCTACTCCCAGGACGACTGAGCGGCATGGATACTAGCGACTACTGTTGAAGATGCTCGCCCTACTCGTCATCCATAATGGTAAGAATTGTTCGCAAGGTACATCCCTTGTCCGCTCCGTTGAGCGGTCGTCTCGTAGGCGAGAGGTACCGGGTTCGATTCCTGGCCGATGTATTTTCGGCAATATCGTCCCGGCGTTTCCTGGGTTTCCCCAATGCAGTAGCACGCCGGGTATGGTGAAGGCAGAACAGGTACATGGTACTGGTGTAGCGGTGCGGGAATCCGCGCAGCAGCACGCAGCAGCAGCCGTTCGTACGAGTATTGCTTAATCCTTGTAGCGACTATCCGCCACGACCACGGGTACCAGAATTGCCTTCCCCAACATGTGTACAGGGCGCCACGATTCCTGGCTCCCTGCAGAAAACGCGAGCAGAAGGAAGAATTGGCCACGGCATAACGCGAGACCCCAGGAAGTATCACCTGACCGGCAGTGCCGAGCATGTCCCGACTAAGAATGGAGAAGCGATATGTCAGCACCCTCAGCGCACTTGCCCTCGTGGCATGCTGCGGTTGCGCACTGGCGGAGTGGGACGACTTGGCCGCCCGCAAGTCGTGCGGGGCAGTGCGGCTCGCCACTGGACCGACGGACCTGCTTGACTTCTCCTTCGATCCGACCGCCAGCACGTTGTGGATCACCTCGACTGGAGGCGAGCTCCGTCAGTACGACCTGAACGTACGCAGACCTGCCTGGACGCTCTCCCCGGGGCCGCCTTGCCATGCTCGTATCTTGTCGCAGCGGCCGCGCGTATGGGACGCGGCCGTAAGAAAAAGTCGGATGCTGACTTGGGGTTGTTCGGCGATACGCTCCCCACTTCACAGGGTGAGCTTGTGACAACCATCATGGTCGACCGCTTTGTTGAGGCTGGTTTACCCGGAGGTACCAGTCCCTTCCAATGACCCCTGTCTTCGGCCAATGCAGTTTCAGTGCGGCAGGAACGAGAGGTGTTGGAGACTCCTCCGCACAGCACTTCACTACACAATCCGTACACTACGGCATGTTTTACCGTACTCAGCAGTATTAACTGTTAAGCTCGTCGCCGTTACTTCCTCGTTTCCTCGTTTTCGACGAATTCTCCCCGAGTAAGATGGCAAGTACTCATACTTCCTTGCGACGATGTATCGACCAAGAGTCTACAAGGCGTTTCATATCCTGCTTGTGTGCCTTTGCAGTTTGCACTGACTTGCTTTGAATCGTAAAACGTCGCAGGCCCGGCGGGCGTGGCGTGGGCCGGCGCCAACACGCTGATCGTGACGCACTCAACCAGCGGCGCCTGGGCCGCCCCCCAGTTCAGCGTTCTCGACGTCACGGACGCGACACCCAGCGAGCCCTTTCGCGTCATCGGCACCTTCCCGAGCCTGGTCGACGGCAGCACCGCCTTTACCCCTCTGCGCGACCACGCCAGTGTTTTCGCCTCATACAGCCTGTTCCCCTCCCCCGGGGCGCAGACTCCGCTGTGGCACGTGAGTACCCTTACAGTTCCCCCCAACCTTGTTGGATCGCGATCAAGGGCATGTGACATATCGGAGTCCGTCCATCTCTTCTTCCCCCATGTATCGGCCAAGTAGGCTTATTGGCCAATCTTGGATTCTTGGAAGGTGAAATAATTGCAGCACCGCAAGCTCCGCGCAAATATTTGAAACTAAAACTCTTATCCTTAGTTGGTGTAATGAAGCGCAACTAAAATTTTTTATGCAGCAATTATAGTCTTTTGCTTTGATATGGTTGAGAGGTCGTATTTTGCTACAATTACGTATGAATACATCCAGAATGATAAGTCTGTGTAAGCGCTATGCGCTGAGAGGTGATGAGATGCGTTCTTACAAGAAATGTCTAATGATATTAACAATTACTGCTAAGAGGTTTTGGTACGTATGTTTTCATGCCCGCTGCAACTTACCCACGTAATGAGGCCTCCGAGCACAGCGCGTTAAACCGTTTCTTGCCTTACTACCTTTCTCATAACAATGCTGCCCTCCAGATGCGGCAAGATGGCACCTCCTCCCTGGCGTTGCAGTCGGACACCGAGGCCGCCCGCACCGTCCGCTTCGACAGCATCTACTTCGCCCCCGAGAGCGGCTCCCTCTTCGCCCTGTGCGTGTCGTGCGACGGAGCCGTGTACGAGATCAGCGGCACCGGGCAGGTGGTGGGAAAGCTCCAGCTGGCCACGCCGGAAGCGCCCAGGGCGATCGACTTCACGCCTGGCGGCGCCGTCATGTTTGTGGCGTCTTCCTCCTCCGTCTCCTTCTTCTGCAGCCCGTCCGATGGCCAAGAGGCCGAGCGCTGGCTGTCCTCCGGTGCTGCGCTCCCTCCTGAGCTGGCCAAGGCCGAAGTGAAGCCCAGCGGCATGCCGGCACCAGATGTCCTGTTTGCGGCAGATGGGGTCGTCAGCAGATCGGGCGGCTCGGCGCCATTGCCTGCCTGGCTGGAGGATTGGGGGCGGCCCGAGATGTCACGCTCCGGAGGGGCAAGCCGAGCTGCTGCTGGGCAATGGGTGTTTTACCCAAGCATTGGTTGGGTGTGGGAGAGCAGGCCTGCCAACACTCCGGCGCCCACCCCTGCACCCGTTCAAACCGGACGATGGGTGTTCAACTTCAACTCAGGGCAATGGGAGTGGCAGAGCGGACCGGTCAGTGCTCCGGCGCCCACAGCCGCACCCGGACGGCCTGGCTACTGCTCGCTCAGTGACAGCAGCTGCTCCAGCGGCTTCCCACAGGGCGGCCTTGGCTGCAATGCCGACGAGGGCGCCTGTGTCCTGGGCTGCACGGGCACCTGGTGCCCCACCACCGGCTTCTGCACGCATGCCGCGGCCTGCCCCACCGTCACGCAGATCAGCCCCGTCTGCAGCACGCGCGAGTCGCATTGCTCCGCGCTCTGCCAGGGGCGTTGGTGCCCTATGGCGCTGACGGCCAGCCACTGACGCCAAGCCCTACACAGCAGCAGCCCCAACCGGACCCCTTCACCGCAAGGCCCACGCCTGCCCCCACCCCCGCTGCCGGGCCCCCAGTGTCGCCCCCCAGCGGCGCCACCCCGCACCCGCCAAACCCCAACCCCAAGCGCGGCGAGGTGTGCCTCACCATCGCGCCGTACGTCATGGGCGTGGAAGAGTCCAGCGCCACCGTGCGCTGGGAGACCGACGACAAGGCCACCACGCGCCTGTGCTGGCGCCCTGCCGGCTCCTCGGCAACCTGGTCCGCCGACTGGGACGACGACGAGACGGAGCTGCACGCCGCCCAGGCGGTCGGCCTGTCGCCCGAGACGGCGTACGAGTACAAGGTGCTCACAACGGACCTTGAGGATGCCTGGGACTGCGCTTCGCACCAGTCGCTATCGTATTGCGGTGGCTCGCGGAGCAGCCGGTCTGGCGGGGCGGCCGACCCTCCTCTGGACTTTGCCTGCCGCGCGGAGTACCTCGAAAATCGCGAGCAAGCCAACGGAGGCGACGATGAGATATTCGAGGAAGACGAGGTCGAATCGATCGCCACCCTCCCCGCGGCATGCCCTGGCGAGGAGCCCGTGCCACTGCCGCCGATCACCCGCCCCGGCGACCCCGGCTGGATCGACGAGTTCGAGCCGCCGTCTACAAGCCCATCCCGCCGTGCTGCCGAGACCGGCTGCAGCGACCTTTCGCTGGAGTTCACCACGGCGCCAGTGCCTGGCAAGTGCGGCCTCACGTTCCGCAGCTGGTGGCTCGGAGACTCTGGTGTCGCCAGCAGTGACCAGGTGCGCTCCCAGCCTGCTGTATCATGCATGCACGAATCCAGCGCATGAGGTTCGAGTTTTCGGGGACCTCTCTCGAGGGTCACTTCTACGGATTTGTCCAGCACAGTTGGTGATGCGTGTGTTAAGGGTTTTAGTCGCTAGATGCGCGGTGATGCTGTATCGTAGTCAGCGGATACTCGTTTATTAATTAACAACAGCGATGAAAGTAGTGCCAGGATAGAACTAAAAGTAAGGTTTGCCCAGGGACATCGGCCGAAGCCGCCCCAGCATGACCTCTTGCGGCGCCAACTGCAATCGTAGGTCTGGCATGACCCTTATTAATAGTCCATTGCCTCATTCGAACCCCGAAGGGCTAATGCATCAACCGGGTACACCCAGGACACGCCGGGCCGATATTCCCGAAATACCTATATCGAACCCGGTACTTCTCGCATACGAGACAACCGCTCAATAATCGAGCGGACAAGGAATGTACCTTAGTTCGAGGATATCAACACAATATGCGGCAATCCACTCATCAACACCGGCCTGCTTGTAGGCTACAGGTACTCGTACCGGGACAGGCGGTATGGCAAAAGGGAACAACGTGCCCCATGATTGTATTATGCGCATCAATTTCACTCGTTACCATGTAAATAAGCGAATCCTGCGTGTTTTTGCTCACCACTGCAGGCTGGCAATCGTGATGCGGCAATGGACTTTTTCGGCGGCCGCTGGGACGGGACTTTCTTATTGGGCGACAACGCGTACAAGTCCGGCACGTTCGGGGAGTATCGGGAGAAGCTGTTCGACTACTATTGCGGGCCATTCGCAAAAGTCGGGCTTAATCCCATCATGGGCAACCATGACGCGTACACTGCGAAGGGCGATAAGGAGACCGGGCCATACTTTGAGCTCTTCCAGCCCGGCTACCCCACGCGCAGCTCCTACAAGGGGTCGTACAGTTACCAGCACGGCCGTGTGCATATCATCATGATGGACCTGAGCTTCAAGGACTGGGAGGACGACGACGACCTGCTCGACTGGATTGACGAGGACTTGGCCGCTGCGCGCACCAGCGGACAGACAGACTGGATTCTGGCTGGCAACCACTTCCCGCCGTACTCGCGCGGCAGCCACAACTCGGACAGCTCTAGCAGGCTTGTGAGGGTGCGCGAAAATGTGGTGCCCATCATGGACAAGCACGGCGTGGATGTGCACCTCACGGGGCACTCGCACAGCTACGAACGCTCGCACCTCATCAACGGCCACTACGACGAGAGCGACAGGCTGAGAGGCAGTCAGATCGTGCAGGAGGGCGACGGCAAGGGGACTGTGTACCGCAAGAAGCGATGCGGCGAGTCTGGCACCGTGCACGTGGTGACGGGCAGCGCCTCCAAGAGGAGCGGTGGCAGGCATAACCACCCTGCCCATGATGTTTCCATCAACGAAAAGTGCACTACAACCATCATCATCACAGGCAACGAGCTGCAGGCGAGCTGCATCGACGAGGACGGCGATGCAGTGGACAGCTTCAAGATCATCAAGGACATGAGCGCCAGCTGCTCGTCTGGGAGCGGCTTTGGACCAACCTGCTAAGCCATGGAAAAGGCTATGAAACCAATGCACACGGTGGCCAGCTTCCATAGGCTTGGATTCCCCCGCCTGTGCAATGTGTGATACTTTGTCATTTGGTACTCCCAATTTTGGCACATAGCTGTCGGTGTTTGACTGGTACGGCTTTTTGTGCTGTAATTATGCACTTTGTTGGCATTGGTACAAAACCGGTTAGATTCCCAGGCAGTCGTATCTAAACTAGATGCCGGTATCTCCAATTTATTTTACATCACTGTACCTGCCGTACATTTCATACACATCTGCCTGCTGCGCAATCTATTAATCCAAGGCATACGCTGCACATGCTGATCCGCATACATTATATCCAGGCTACAGCCGCCAAGAGATTCTCGACATGTTTAGCGTAGTCACTATTAGTAATACACTACTGCAGAGCTCGAGTGAAATACGCTACATCACGCCCTTCGAATCTATCAGGGCGGGGGGGGGGGGGGGAGAGGGGAAGAGCCCACATGATAGACTGAGGGAAGAGAGTCACCTGACATGGAGCTGCAGGTGCTGGTTATAGACGAGCATCACTGTTTCCCAAATGGGTACGTCGTTGCTAAGCGCTGCATGGCCTGTCGTGGGAATTATGACATTTCTGTCTTCATAAGTGTTATAATCACATTATGTATTGATAGTCACAGGTATACAGTACATTAAATGTCCGCGGCCAGCAGAGGCGCCATCTCATTCTAATCTATTGAAGGCGAAACATAGTCACGTGACTCGGCAACTGGTGATGACTACACTGTTTTTAACTGACGAGTACAAGTCACAACACCCCCTAAATTGACACCATCTTTATAACGACGACACCAATGAGGGGTCCCGACCTCCCCAAGTGTTAAGTGCATGTGATACACCTGTATAGTGACAGTGGGGCTATAGTGACACCGACTGCCCCTATAATGTCACCTAGGGGGTAAGTGTGGTCACTGCAGAGCGGGGACCTACTATTGTGACACCCCCGGGCCACCCAAGGCCACGCCAGTGTGTTTCACGTAGCGGCATGGCGTCTTGCAGCGCCGCCGGGCGCCGGTCAAGGGACGACTTGGAATGTATCCATAGATACTATCCACACATCCCCCTGGAGGATGTTGCGGCGCTACTAACAAACTGTGCTTGGGTGACATATGCGGAAACCCGCCCCGCCCGTAGGATGTGCTTATCACCTGGTTGGCATGGACACTACCTTGCTTGCATTGCAATGTGTTTGCATAGTGCCAATAACACGCCAATAATAGCGACTCGCAGTGTCGCCGTACATGTGGCCCAGTGCTACCCAACGCATCGACAAACCCTGTTATCTGCTGACAATACCCTTAAAATGGCACCTGTGGGGGGGGGGGGGGGGGGGGGGGGGGTATATCACTGTAGTACGGAAGGTTGTCACTGTAGTGTCAGCTCATTTCATCCGGCTGATGCCATCATGGTGGTGTGCCATCAGGTGATGCTGCTTGAGATAGCGACACGTTTACTATTATATATTTTGGACCACTAGTAGAGTAAGAGTGTGCAAGCAGTAGCAACACCGACTCGCCGCGGCAACTTACTAGCAGCTAGAAGTAGTCTGCTGCTAGTAATATAGCAGTAAGAACATATGGATCCAAGCATGCTCACTGCTGCTTATTCGGATAGACAGTATATAGTAGTTGTCGCCCCATCAGTATGTACTCATCGCCAAGCACCAGCGCGCGCTGTGTAGTTGCTCCGATACCGCAGTGCTACTTACCCGCAGTCGCGTAACAAATATACTACAAGTACGAGCAGCGCGGCGAGTATTCATTCTTGGAAAAGTGTATACACAGCAAACGCCTAGATATTAATATGCAAATATATTTTACATGTATATATTATATATAAATATAATGACACCGCCAGAAGACGTGCATACATATGTAGGGGATGTATTAGTACTCCGTCTGCTACTACTACACGTGTATATATATATGTATGTATGTATGTATGTATGTATGTAAATATGCAAATCGCTGAACCCGCAGCCGAGCTGATGACCGCCTGGGGTGCGCAGTCGCCACAGCCGGGACCCCCGGATCTCCCGGCTTCTTCAAGTTTCAACGAACGCGACACCTGTGGGGCATGGACGGCACCAGCTTGACGCGCGGCGATTCATTGATTGGGCCACCCGAGGCGCCCTTCTGGGCGCCCGGCGCAGCGGTGGTGGCGGGCGAGAAGCTGGACGGCGCTAATCTCGGCCTCTCCCTCAGCTCGTCCTACCAGCCGCGTGCGCAGTGCCGCGGCCGAAGTGTCGACGCCACCTCTGCGCCACAGTTCCGCGGTCCACCTGCCTGGCAGGACGAGAACTTGCCAGCGCTGGCCTCGTTGCTGGCACCAGGCGGCCGCGAGGTGAGCGCCTGCCGAGTCATTCCGATGCTGATGGCATACATAAATACCCATCTATTGCTGACTTGCTAAGGATGTCAGTTCGTGCGATGCTTATTAATAGCTGCTCGCGCCTTACTACTTGAACAGTATTCGACATCGTACAGTACGAGGAAAATAAGTCGTCACATTGACGCACTCGTAACGTCACCTCTCTCGCCTCGCTTGTGCATCGATCATAGTTGGAAGCCTGACACCGCCGCCGCCGCCTTATGTCGCGCCCCATCAGGTGCTGTTCGGCGAGTGGCTTTACGCGACAAATTGTGTGCCGTACGATGCGCTGCCCGGGTACTTTGTGGCGTTGGAGCTGTACAACCTGACGACTCGTAGCTTCGCCAGCGTGGCGGAGCGCGACGCGCGGCTGGCAGGTTCCGGCATCCCTGTCGCGCCGTGCCTCTTCCAGGGTTAACCCGCCTCTGCGGATAAGATGCTGGCCCTGCTGGACCGCCCTTCTGCATTCCGAACTCGTGCCACACCGCTCGAGGGTCTCGTTATCCGTCTGGACAATTTGCTGACGAAAGAGAACGCGCTGAGAACCAAGCTGGTGCGTCTGGATTTCTCGCGAGGGATCCAGCAGCACGGGGCGGCGCGGACGATGGCACGCAACCGACTGTCGGTCGACGCCTATGCGGGCGTCGACCCGCTGTAGGAATTACACCCGAATGTGCAGCCATCGCGGTGATCATCAGGCGCGTGTCTGACATGTGCGTGGACGAGGCGGGTCACGGCAAAAGCGCAGGTCTGGGTTTTTCGGACTCGCGGCGACTGTCGAGGAGGGTGCCACAGATTGCGACAAGCCGGGGACGACGACTCCTCATCGACCATCCTCCGCGTAGTGCCTATGGTTTCGGAGCATTCAAAAAATGGTTGGAGCATTTAAAAAAGGTCAGGGCCGCAGGGCGTAAATATGCACGCAAATGCTCCAAAACCATCATAACTTCAACTCGATATTCGTCGTCGGGAGCGGCGCCGTTTTGCTCCGAAACCATGCAGGGAAATCTTGACAAGGCGGAACATCGAGACACCAACGAAGAGTTCCTGTCCACAACAGCTAAGGACGCACTGCACTACTTACATCATTACTGTTCACCTCTCCCGCCGGCAGAGACCCAAATAGCCACGTGCAAATGCGAGGCAATGAATGTAACAACGCAGCCTAATACACCAATGTACGCCATCAATCTTCTCGGCATGCACCCTATGATATTGCGACTGTGTTGGCGGCCCTTTCTAGCGCTACATACCCCTGCGTAGCGCGGCGCTATGTCAGCCGCACAACGGCGGGTCATGTATCGTTACAGGTTGGCGATGTACCCGGGTCAACACAAGGCATGGGCAGCGGCGGCCGGTCAGCCCCGCCAGATGGCGGCCTTGATGGCGGCGGCCACCGCCACCAGCGCCGACCAGAGCTTGGCCGCCACCGCCACCACCGCGTCGCGCGCCGGCTCCAGCGCCGCCACCGTCTTCTGCCACAGCGGCGACATCTCCCACCAGGCCAGCTTGGCGCGCAGCCACGACTCGGCGCGCGTCGGCTCCGGTTCCGGCTCCGGATCCAGGCGCGCGGCGCGCTGCGCGAGGTCCTGCAGTCGGCCGCCACACGGCACCGCTCAGCGGCGGCGTCGCCTCGGAGTGGCACGCGACTGGTTCCCGACACCCAGGGAACCACATCCCACGCCACGCCATACCACCATGGCATGGCGCATGGCACTGTACACAACCCACACATCAAAAACAGAATGCGGGATTGGCATGCAAATGCACGTCGTGACACCTTCATGACACTGCCGCCCTCCTCCCCGTCCTCCGTCCCAATCTGACGGTGCGAGGTGTATCAAAACATCATTTGCAAGCGCATTCCACCGGCCGCGTCCGAGCTCCGAATTTGCTGCACCTTTCTGCCTCTGAACCCTCGCCAAGTGAGACGACCCGTAGGGTATGGTATCAACGCGCCCAGGGTTAATACAGGGCTTCACCCCGCCCTGATTGGGGACTCGTGCTCTTGTTGACATCTGTCCGAACACACCACAAACTCCGAAAGGATTTTCGACTCGATGCGCCAATTCCACTCATTACCCACTTGGCCCTTGCGAGGGCTGCGTGTGACGTTGGTGAGGGCACGCCATTCGATCAATCAGCAAGACGGGGCCGGGCGGGGGGGGGGGGGGGGGGGGGGGGGATGAGGGCGCTGGCGCCGCCGCCGCCCTGCGGTCCAACCTTCTGGTTGGACGCCACGTCCTCGTACGCACTGGCCATGCCCGCGGACGCGGCCGCGCGGCCCTCCGCCTCCTGGGCCGACTTGGCGGCCGCCGCCACGCGCGCCTCCGCCGCCTCCATCGCCTCCTCCGTCGCGCTCTCCATACCCTGGTGCGCAAAGCGGGCCGCAACTGACGCCGCAGTGGCGGACTCCGCGGCCTGCGGGGGGGCAGCGGCGGAGGTCGTCGGCTTATTACCCATGCAATCGTCAGGCTGGATGGAGCTGCTATTCCGCTCAACGCCGATCCGATCGTTCAGGGCGGGGCCGCCGAAGACTGTACAACGCGCGTGCCCGCATCCTTACTGAATGATTTCTGTTATTCATAAGCCATAAACCAAACGAGGCGTAAAGTGTCCGTAGCGAGTACACGGGTGCCGACACGGTGATAGAAACACCGCGGACAAAGGCCCGCCCTGCCCGCCAGAGGTCAAATCTAGACGAGACTATAGCGGAACTACGGCGAATGGCCTTATAGGGTGCATGCAAGCCCAAATCTCAGACTTGTTATAAGGGTTCTTGTAGATAGGTGCGTCGGCGCGCGTAGTATGGTATGGGTGCGGGTACCGCGGCCTGTTGGGGAATTGCCATGATACGGCCGTAGTTCTTCGGAACACTGGCGGAATCGCCGGCGCTCCTCCAAGCCTGTAAACGCAACTCTCTGGACGCTTGACGGCACTTCAGGCTGCAACCCCAGCCATTGCGAATTCAAGCGTTTGGGGGCCGGGTCAGGAATTGTTATCCTTTGGGACATATTTTGGACAGTCGGCACTGTTCAAAAACTGTCCAAATGGAAATAACTTAGAGAGGGGGGGTAAGGGGGGGGGGGGGGGGGGGGGAGTATCGGGTGGGGGGGGGATAGTGGCACGCGGCATCCGTCTTGATCGGATTGATGGTGCATTTACAGTTCCCAAGAGTGCGAAGAACGATCCGCGAGCGTGCTACACCCATCCATTTAACATTACGAACCCCCTTATTTCGAGCAGACCGTATATCTAAACATGGTCCGCGGGGCCAAAAAATAATGAATTGTGTTGCACCTTCGCGTCGGAATATTTGTGCTGCATTCGCGCTGTATCCTGAATTATTTCTCGATTTTAATTATTTTATCTGTGCAGGGGGGGTTGGGCGTCAAAAATGTTATTTATCCACGGAGCGTTTGTGTTTGTACTGTATGAGAGCCCATAACAACACTACACGCCTTAAGTTGGGGGGTCGCGTGCCAGCAATAGGATGGCTTGCTTCCGCTCCGCGCTACTTCCGTCAGTACCTGACTTCTGACAGGGGAGGTGGGATGGGGGGCGTGCCTTTGACGCCGCTGCCGATGCGGCGGCAGCGTACGCCGATGCCCGGTTGGAGGCCTCGCTGGCCGCGGTGGCGGCGGAGAGCGCCACCGAGGAGCGCTTGGAGAAACTCTGAATGGTCGGGCCGGGGGGGGGGGGGGGGGGGGTGTCTCAGCGGGCGCGTCCCAGCTCAGGGCGGGACCAGGCAGGCACTCGCATGTTGGTTTCGATTGCCCTGTTGATACTAATGATACAAACTCGTACATATATATTGCTGTTTACGCTCTCTCTATATACATATTTTATATACACATGACACCGCTGATGATGTGCGTATGCTGTCATGGAGCCGCTCTGGTGTGTGCATGAGGCGCGAATCGTGGCGCGGACCCACCCACCCACAAGCCATCGCACGCACAACGAGGGCCACGCGACCACGCGCCGTCGCTTCCCCGCTACGTTCCAGACACGCGGGGCGGGGCGTTGACGCAGCGGTGCGCCTGGAGGCGCACACCATTGGGGTGTGGCGGTGCCACTAATGCGCGCCCCGCGACCTCCCTGCCTCTGTCTCAACACACGTAAACGGACAAACGCGCGGCGCACCCGCAGCGTCTTGTCCTTGGGCAGCTCGTCCACAGTGAGCGGGTCCACAGCCGTCGCCGGCAGCTCCACTGCCGACACCATCCCGCCGCTGACCGACGCTGGCAGCGCCTCGATCGGCAGCTCCGTCTCGTACTCGTACTCCCGCGGCTCGCTGGGCGGCGGCGGTGCGGGCTCGGCGGACGCCGCGGCGCCGGCGCCGCCCGCTGCCTTCATTTCCGGCTGCCCCTTCCCGCCCTCCCGCACCTCCTCTTCATCCTTCTCTTCCGCGTTGCTCGCGGCCGACGAAGCCTCCACAGCCGCAGCCCCATCTGCTGCCTTATCCTCAGCCTCCGGCCCCGCTTCCTCGCCGGACCGCTCCGCCTCGCGCCCATCAACCACCTCCCACTCAACGTCCACCACCGCCGCCCCCGCCTCCGCGTCGTCGTCCGCGTCGCCGTCCGCCTTTGCCGCCGCCGCCGCCTCCGTGGCCGGCGCGGTCGCCGCCTCGCCCGCGGCCGCCTCCTCCGCGCCCCCCTCGCCGCCCGCGTCAGCCGCCACCTCGCCCTGTGCCTCGTAGTCCGACGCCTCCGCCGGCGTCCACTCCCCTGCGTCCAGCCCTGCCGTCGCTAACGCGGGCATAGGCAGCCCTGAGCGGTGCCGCCCATGCAAGTCACTGAGGGTCGGCACGGAAGGGGGGGGGGGGGGGGGGGGCACCGTCGTCCTGCAGCCAGCCGCTGTCCTCCTGGAATGCCGACGGCTCCCAGCCGTTCTGCCCGCGCCCCAGCCGCCCCTCCGCCTCCGCCTGCAGCCGCAGCGCGCCCGCACCCCCCGCGGCCGCGGCGGCGGAGCCGGGCCCGCCGTCCGCCTCCTCTGGCCACTGACTGCTCCGCCCGAACAGGTCCTGCAGCCACACCACGAGGCGCATTAGACTGGCCGCCTCAAGCATCAAAGGCCACGCCCCCCCCCTCCCCCCCAGCGGGGGCCACCGCTCTGATCTGGGTTAGAGAGCAAGCAGAGCATACGGGTCCCGGTGCGGCAATCAGAACACTGCGAGAAAGAACCCGCGCTACCTGCTAGACGGCAGATCTAGACGGCACCATGGCGCAACCACTGCGAAAGGTCCTTTAAGTCGCACGCAGGCTCAGTCTGAGGGTTATATCCAGTAGCTACAAACCGTACACCCCTCCACATAAGTCCCAGGCCCCTTTCTCGCCGAATCCGAGCTTACTAATAGCAGGGCAGCTGAATCTAGGGTTTATGACCTGAAATCCTGGAATATTGAGGGCCTCAATAAATACTGAGGGTCCCTGTGGGCGCATTGGGTACCCGCATGGCACTGAGCTCCGCGCAACACGTGGCAGTCTGCGAGCCGCTTTCCAACCTTTGCCGCCCAATCAGCCAATGCTGGGCCATAGGAAGGCATGCCAGCCCGGCTGGGGGTGGACTCGGACACACCCTGCGTAGGCTGCCTGTCCGGTCCGCTGCCCACCGCATGCTCACCTCCCGCCAGAACTACAACCCTCCACAATGGTACGGGATTCGCGCAGTGGATCGGTGCGCCCATGGTTAGTGGCATCGAGGCCGGCGGCGTGTGCATGCATGTCGCGGTAGCCCCCCCCCCCCCCCCCCCTCTCCCCTTCCTTTGCCCCCAACAGGTCACCCAGGACAACGGCAGCGCAGGCCGGGCAGGGGCTCCACATTCGCTCGCGCTGCAGTGATGCGGTGTGGCCTGTCGTCAGGTGCCGGCGCACCCATAAACACAAACAACCCGCAACATAACCCGAACACAGGGGGTCCATGCACCCTGTGGCAGCCATTCGCTATACTTTCGGGATAGGCTCGTCTCAATCCGGCGTCGACGGGCCGGGCAGGTCCTTATTCGCAGCGCTCGGTTCATCTTGCCGGCGCCCGTGTCAGAGTGGCGTACCGTTTAATCGGGTCCCCCCTTGTCGGAGAAATCAGGCATAGTCATGCAGCAGCGGGTCAGAAGATCCCGTTCGGCGTTTGGCATTCGAGTCGCATGCTGGAACATCTCGATATGAATACGGGTTCTCCGTCACACACGGTAACGCACCGGATCCAAAGCGTGGTTGCGGTACACTACGCGACAAATAGCGCGGAATCTCCGGACCAACGACGGAAAACAAACCACTGCTGTTGCGAGCTCAATTGAGTGTATACGTGTGTCTTCTCGCCACCGCACCACCTGCCATGATTGCTCTACCGCCAGTGGGGTTCACTACGCAGGGGGATAGCAAGCAGATCATACGGGTCCCGGTACGGCAATCAGAACACGGCGAGAAAGAACCCGCGCTACCTGCCAGACGGCAGATCTAGACGGCGCAACCACAGCAGAGGGTCCTCTAGGTCGCACGCAGGCCCAGTCTGAGGATAATATACCAGCAGCTACACATCGTACACCCCTCCACATAAGTCCCAGGCCCCTTTCTCGCTGAATCCGAGCTTACTAATAGCAGGGCAGCTGAATCTAGGGTTTATGACTTGAGATCCTGGAATATTGAGGGCCTCAATAAATACTGAGGGTCCCCATAGGTGCATTAGTACCCGCACGGCACTGAGCTCCCCGCGACACGTGGTACTATGCGAACCGCTTTCCAACCTTTGCCGCCCAATCAGCCAATGCTGGACCATAGGAAGGTATGCCAGCCCACCCCAGCCGGTGTGTGTGTGGGGGGGGGGGGGGGGGGGACTTGGACACACCCTGCGCAAGCTGCCTGTTCGATCAGCTGCCCACCGGATGCTCACCTCCCGCCAGAACTACAGCCCTCCACAATGGTACGGGATTCGCGCAGTGGATCGGTGCGCCCATGGCTAGTGGCACCGAGGCCGAGGGCGTGTGCATGCATGTCGCGGTACCCCCCCCCCTTCCCTTCCTTTGCCCCCAACCGGTCACCCAGGACAACAGCACCGCAGGCAGGGCGGGGGCTCGCCTCCGGCTCCAGCGCCACGCCGCGCTCCTCCTCCGCCTCCGCCTTTGCCGCCGCCGGCTCCGCCGTCGCGGCCGTAGCGGCGCTTGGGGCCCGGCTGGGCGCGGGCTCCTTGGCTGGCAGCGCCCCTGCGGCCGAGCACGCAGCACGCGAGCGGACGGGGGGGGGGGGGGGGGGGGGGGTGGGGGGCGGGGGGGCGGGGGGGGAGATCACACATTCGCTCGCGTTGCAGTGATGCGGTGTGGCCTTTCGTCAGGCGCGAGCGCACCCATAAACACAAACAACCCGCAACATAAGCCCGCAAGCAGGGGGTCCATGCACCCTGTGGCAGCCATTCGCTATACTTTCGCGATAGGCTCGTCTCAATCCGGCGTCTGACGGGCCGGGTAGGTGCTAATTCGCAGCGCTTGGTTCATCTTGCCGGCGCCCGTGTCAGAGTGGCGTACCGTTTAATCGGGTCCCCTTGTCGGAGAAATCAGGCATAGTCATGCAGCAGCGGGTCAGAAGATCCCGTTTGGCATTCGGGTCGCATGCTGGAACATCTCGATATGAATATGGGTTCTCCGTCACACAGGTAACGCACCGGATCCAAAGCGTGGTTGCGGTACACCACGCGACAAATAGCGCGGAATCTCCGGACCAACGACGGAAAACAAACCACTGCTGTTGCGAGCTCAATTGAGTGTATACGTGTGTCTTCTCGCCACCGCACCACCTGCCATGATTGCTCTACCGCCAGTGGGGTTCACTACGCAGGCGGAGAGGGGCGCGCGGGCGGGTGCGGCCTACCCAGGATGGCGCCAAACAGCAAGCGCGCTCCCCAGGCGCACGTCAGCCCCAGCGCCACCAGCATGGCGATGCCCTTCCAGTCGCGCCGGTTGTCGTAGTCCCAGTTCTCCGCCCGCGCAGAGTCGCCCCAGTCGGCGGAGCCGCTGGCGGAGGCCGGCGCCGGCGCCGCGGGCTCCTCGTCCGCGTCGGACTCGTTGCGGGGCGTCACGCGGCAGCGGTGGCCGCCGGGGCGCAACGCCCAGCGGGCCGGCCGGGCGACGAGGCGGGTCGCACTGCGCGGAGGCGCCGCGCCCGCCTGCTGAGGCAAATGAGTCCGATGGTGGACGGCTCAGCGGGCCAGTGGAAGGGCAGGCGGGGGGGGGGGGGGGGGGGGGGGCAGCCGCTTGGATGATGTGCGCCTCATAGTTTGACGCGATACAGGTTTGTCATTGAAAGGCGGAAATAGTCGCGCAACGATTCCAGGTGTTGCACTCTCAGCCACCAGCAGCCCCCTTCGTCTGAATCGCGCTCTCTGAGCTGGGCGATCGCAGGCGTGTGATGTGATATCAGGCCTAATACCCCCCCCCCCCCCCCCCCTCCCCCCGGGTGCACCCACCTTCATCAGGAGGTTTCCTGCTGCGCAGCCACGCGCACAGGGACACAAGAGCGCCACGCCTGACATGCTGACGCCACGGTGCGCTGCCTGTGTGCGTCGGGAGGACGAGGGAGCAGGGCCGGGGCGGGGGCGCGCGCGGGGGCGAGGAAGGGGGGAGGGTGTCAGCACGTGGAGAGGTGAAGAAGGTGAAGGCGCGCGCCGGGAGGGGGGGGGGGGGGGGGGGGGGGCAATGCGCGTTCCGCCAGCCACCAGGTGGGCGTGGCGTGCCCGCTGGGCTGCTAAGCCTACGTCAGCAAAGTGGAATTTCGAGAGAGGGAGGCGAGGGGGCGCTCACAGATACGAGTAGGGTCTCAGTAGGGCGTGGGCGCGCTGACGTGTCGGATCGTCCGCCGAGTGAGTGCGAACGAGTGGGACTGCGCCTGCTGATGCGGGGGCGCTGCCTCGGGCAGGTGCCGCACGCTGCCTGGTGGGCTGCTAGTGGAGAAGATCGTCCGCTGCGTTGAGTTAGCGGTGTGGCCTGCTATAAACAGTAGTCAGCAGGGTCTGTCGTTGGGGTGCGTGCTATAGCTATAGGTCGCTACCAGCCAAAGGTAGCGAGTATGCAAGCTAAAATCCTTACCAGCAGCTCTCCTTACCAGCAGCATCTGGTCGCTATGTCTGGCTCTTGCTATACCAGCACTACGTGTGAATTACAAAAGGGCAGTATAAAATCCACCTACTGCGAAAAGTAGTACTAAAAATCAACATATCAAGCCGCCTAAAAGCGGCCCGCATCCCGAATGAGGCGGGATGGATGAGTCATGCGCACACGGTTCAGAGTGAGTCCGGGCCACGCGTGCACGTGTGCGTATGGGTGATGATCCTCGGACGTGCTGAGCAGCTTCGGCAACGTGATGGCAGACGAATATGCGCCGTCTGATGAGGCAGCGAGCGCGATCGAGCCGCCACCAAGCTCAGGACCCCGAGGAAATCTCTTGCGAGTAAGACCACCTCGTGAGCCCGGGTGGTGCACCGAGTGCCCCGCGATGAGAGGGCACCCCGATCCGCAGCCAAGCATGCGACACCGCGCACTGTGCGGCGCACCCCCTTGCTCACCTCACCCATTGTACCGAAGACCATGCCCGTGTACTCAGACATATCCAGGTTGTCTCGAAGAGGGCCCTTCTGTCCGGGCTCCGTGTTGTGCCACGCCGCATCCCGCGCTGCCAACCCCCGGTGTATGTCGCCCAACAGCGAGCGCTCAAACCGATCCACAGCCGTGGCCCGGGGCACTGCAGTGTACTTGACCCCGTACCGCATAGTCTTGAACTCTAGCAACGTGGACTTCAAGTAAGCTCCGGGGATCATAGCTCCCGGTCACGACGTTGAACGCCGGAAGGGAGAGCTCTGCGTCCGGCACTAGGTCCTTGAGTTCATCCCGGGTACGGTGTTGCCGAGAGGCACTGCCTGCTGGAACAAGTCATCCACCAACAGTAAGTCAATTAACTTTATAGGTCGGTCATTTTTTCGCAGATTACTGTGTTAAGGAACCAAGGTGGCAAAAGATGGCGAAATGTGCTCTCGAAGTGCCAAATCAAGATACCAGCCACCTTATCTACTGAGACTCTAGTGGGGCTCTGCTAAGTTGGATTTCGCACGACGAACTGGTGTCATTTACAACTACGGGGCGGGATGGGAGGGGCGGTAGTTTAGGTAATTTTCAGTCTACTCCAACGTGTCCATTGCCGTGCCGTCTTCGGCCTCCTTGGCGGCGGCCTCCTTCTCCAATCTCTTTTGATAGTCTCGGACACCACGGGGTGGGGGGGGGGGGGGGGGGGGGGGGGGCTTGCGTTGACCGCCGCCCTTGGGTGGCTCGGGGGTCACCTTGGACTTGGCCCTTGGACGTGGACTTGGACTTGGGTGCGGCGGCCTTGCGGTCGGTCTTGGGCTTGGGCTTGGCCTTGGCCGCGGGTGCAGCGGGTTTGGGGTCGGGCTTGACATTGGGTCTGGGGTTGGCCTAAGCTTGGGTGAGGTTTTGAAGGGGCCGCTCATCGTCCGATGATTCACACCTTTGCGTAGGCGGTACCTATGGGTCTTCCTCTCCGCCTTCGTCAAGCATACCCGTCCCCTCGACTGGTAGGTCGTCTTCACATGAATTTGTGGTACATCGGTGAAAAATGTCTTAGCAGAAGTTAATCAGTCACCGAAACGTGCGCATGCTATGGAAAGCAAGGCATGTACCTTCGTCTCGAGGGGCCTGAGCCTTTTTCATATGGGCCGGCAGCTTGAGCAAAGGGGGGTCGACCCAGGTCTCGTCTATGCCCGGCTGTGCCTTCAAGTAGCGGTGCTCGATCTCTTCTTGGAAAGTCTTCAATCGCGTGCCGCAAAACTCGTCCTCAATGTGCAGGTTGTGCTCCCACACGTCCACGCGTTTGGTCGCGCCTTCGAGTTGGGTCTTGTTGCTGTCGACCAACACCACATGAATAGCGTTTCCGGGGGAATCCTTCGCCCTAGCGGCAGCTGCGACCTGCCAGGGCCGCAGCGGTACACGCAACATGAGTAATTTGGTAATCTCGCAAGCGATTATGTGATGCATGGGTCAGGCAACTAGAGATGATAATTGGGCGTACCAATGGTGTTCCTGTCCCGCACGTAACATCCACAATTGTGCCGCGCGCGGGAGCCTAGTCCAGAATTCTTCTCATGACAGCCACTGGTTTCTTGTACTTGTTCAGAGTCCCCCCCTTATTGTGGAGAAACTGCAGCCTTCCCGGCACATGCGCATGGATGAAATTGGTGAAATAACGTTGCGGGTCTTTGCTTTCGGGCTTGATGAATCTCGTGGGTGTCGAATTACCGGGCTTCTCGCGCCAGCAAAACCAAATGTGCTCTCCATGGTGGATCCACCTCTTGCCAATTCCTTGCCGAGAGGGGCCCTTGCTCCAGTATATCGCCTTGAAGCTCCAATGCGCGTGATGCAACACAGAGCTGGCGGTTCCAAACTGTTGGTCTGATAAAAATCATACCACCAGTGTCGAGAATCCGTCCCCGCTCGACTCTGCCAACTCCAGTGTGGCGGCAAACTCACTTTTCCCCCACGGATCTCTGTCGAATTCGAGGGCTCGTGCTTCCGCAACAGTCGTTGGCTTTCCCGAAGGCAGTTGTGCCGCTCCGTAGTTTGTGTATGCGACCACGAGTGAAATGTCACCGGGAGCATTCCTTGTGATCTCGTCCATCGCATCTCGGAAGTCTCATGGGGGTCATCACGCAAACCTACATTCCACCGAAAGCAATCGCACTGGCGAAAAGACACAATAGCAATGGAACTTACCGCTGATGAACTTGTACATGATATCGTCGCAATTGGCCAGCCGCTTGTAGCCTTTGGGAATAACCGCCGTGCTCTTGCGCACTGTTTGGGCCAAGAACTCATGCCACGCTTCAACCGCAGCGATATGCAGAGGGTCGCTGAATTCGTGGGTCTTAGTTTTCGAACCCTTCACTTCTAGACCGGATAGGTGCTTCAGCATGGCTTTGTCCTTCGGGAGCCTGCATTCGGGAACAATTCGATGAGAACGGTATCATACGAGTTGATATGCATGTCACGAGGGTGTATTGGTTTGGCACGTACTTGATTGATCTCAGTAGTTCTTGAAAGCCGAGCACGGATGATCGGATTGCTTTCGCGAGATGGGGGTCGGATGTGAAGGTTGACAGCTTTTTTTTCATGATGGGCGTCGAGTTTACCTACTCCTCCTTTGTTAGCCCTGCCTCTATCATTACCCACAGAAGGAGTCGTAGGTTTTTCTTCTCGATCAGGTTGCAGATGGCACCACCACTGCCCCGACCAAGGACCTTGGTGCCCATGGGGAAGAACTTGAGGTCGCCGTTGATGATGTGTGACACGTAATCTTGGACCTGCGACAACAGCCGGAACGGAGGTGACCTTGGGTTCGAACCGCGACAGGTTAATGCAATGAAATCATGTTACTTACGCTGTCGGGGCGCCAGAACTTTTCCCCGCCGGGGCAGCGAGGTAGAGATGCCAGCTCTGCCAAAAAACCATGGTCGACATCTGTGGTATCCACCTCCATGTCCCATGCGATGCCCGCGCCCCGTGGACTGAGCTTGGCTTCCAAACACCAATGGATCTTGTAGTGCTTGGGCACGGGGGCGTCAGCCAAAGCGAAAGCGTTCCTGATGCCTACTGGCCTGGATATTTTTGATTCATTCACCTCCGCGAGGGCCGCTCTGACATCCTTTTCATTTGGGTGCGGGATTATGCAGTCGCGGTATGCTTCCATCAGCTCCTTCATGGCGTTCCACGTGGTCTCGGACTTTAACATGGCTGCTTTAAGAAGATTCCACGATGATGGCAGTGCCGGTCCGTCGAGGTCCATCTCGGAGGTTTTCAGCAGCTTCCAGCACGCGGGGCTGACTTTCTGTGATGTTCTCTCGTTACCAACAAGCACCGAAATCACTGTTATTGTTGCGCTGCCGCTTGTGAAGGCGTCGACGGCCGCGTCTTGGAGCTCGTTTGGTTCCAGGTGGGGTGCCTTTTTCGCCAGCCCATCAACCCATTTGTCGTAGGTCCTCCTCAACGCGACAGCAGTGTCGTATAGAGTATTCTTCGCTCTGGTGCTGCTGATATTGTTGTGTTGCGCACCTAGCCACCTGTGGATCAAAAAGCCGGCGGTAAGTTATCATCAATATGGTATTACATGCTGACTCCACCCCCTACTAACAGGACCTTCACATACCTCGCGAAGGTGTCGGATAGGTTGGCGTAACATAGAGCTCGAGTCCACCAAACATTCAGCTGGTTGTCATCTGGTCCCTCGACCTGATCCTCATCGATGATTCGTTGACATACTTCCCTCCTGTGGTCTCCGGCGTTCACGAATGGCATGTATTTCAAGTCATCCGGGTCTTTGCTCTCCGCGTTATCGTCCATATGCTCTTTGACCGCATCGCGTGACTTGGATGTGTAACTGGAGCTCTTCGGGAGGACCTCCGAAGGGCCTAGGCTTGGTCGATAACCAGACAACTGCGACAAGAATAACGAGATAATATCCGGCCCACAGGAACCGAGGTCACCTTCAGTCACATGCGTATTTAGGGTGTTCTTGATATTTAGGTTATTGGGTGGCAGGAGTCACACCGGACGTGCGGGGAGTGACTCACCCGAATTTTGTGTATGATCGCTGCGACGTTCTTGTCGTTGAGCGCTCTAGCACGGAAAGCGTCGGAAGGGGGCAGCATCTCTGTGGTTTGAATGAAGTACTCGCCGATCTGTTACGTAACAATCGTCGTGTTTTTGGTGCCATGTACTGGCAATGCCAAATCAATCATGCAGCTACATGCAATATTCGGTGGTCACCTCGCAAGTTTTCGCAATGGCGTCGAGAGCCAGTGAGCTTTTGCCGTACACCTTGATGGAGCCCGCGTCAGATTGTAGCTCGTATGCTCCGAGCCATCCTTCATCGAAGAGTCTCTGCATGGGTCTGGAGGACCTCGACGTAGCTTTTGTAGATTTGTGGGTGGGCATCCATCGCCAGCTCCGTCCGGGGCATCGTCCTCGTACTTCTTGCTAATTAGCCTGGCAACCGGCAAACACAGGCAGGACGGGTCGGCAACAACGCCCGGCACGTATCCCCAGATACCGACGTCGGGATGCGGCATCATCATGCCATGGATGAGCTTCTTTGGGTCGAGAAGCATGGCCGAAGCTTGTTTGGCCCCTGGCCGTTTGACGTGCAGTCTTACGTGGACCATGTCGTCAAGCTTGAACTCGTCGTACTCCCCAATGTATGTTTCGACGACCCCAATCCTTGTGACCTCGCCCTTGGAGTCGTGACACTTTATCATTGTGCCGGCAGGAACACCCGATCCCTTCGTTCCCTCCAGCTCCAGAACGCGAAGTACAGCTCCACCGCTCCACGGTTGTGGACAAGGCACCACTCGAGGTGGTCTTCCAACTTGTCCTTCACCTTTTTCTTGATTTTAGGGCTCTTCGATTTCGATGTATTCTGTCTTGGCTTCTTTGGAGCGGGCTCGGGGCTGGATGATTGATGCGGGGAGCAAGGAGGCTCAGCGGCGGGTTTCCGTGGCTCGGCCGGTTCGGGGTTCTATCTTTTCGATTGTCCCAGCGCTTTGTCCAGCTGGCTTTGTCTCGGGCTCTGCATGGTCACTTGGAGAGTTGGCTGCTGGTGTTTAAGCAATAACGGGGCTGCTACGGTGCACGGCTGGCTGCGGCTCCTGAACCGGTACGGAGGTGGTCCCGGGACAACCAGTCGGGCTCTCTCCAATTGGCGACCTGACGACATCATGCATTTGTATATCGGGCGATCTTCTCACTGCTTCCCTCTGCTCTATCTCCGGTTTGGCCTCATCTGCATCGGTACAGTCATAGAAGAGCTCCGAGGGGACATTGCTGGCTACCAGAGTATGCCCCAACTCCCGCAGTTCTTTCGTGCAAGGCGTCTCGACATCATCAAAAGGGCCCATCTGTTTGCAGCACAAATAAAGTTACTCGCGACTACTTAACGGGACTCAAGGTCACCTGCATTCGGAATGGGGAACGCTCCTTGGGCATTTTCTCCTCTCTTGATACACCCAATTCATCGGTTGGGGAGGAGAATTGTCTCTGCAACCATCGCAATACCGTGTCATGGTCGTACTCCACCTTATTTTCAGGAACATCACTTAACAATTTGGTGCGATATTAGGTGTAGGAACGCACCTTTTTATTCTTTGGGCGCCGCTCGACCGTAATCGCGGCCTCTTTTCCCTGAATAGGCATTGTTTGTATGTTGATTTAGGAACCGAGGTGACCTCGAGTCTCGTTGCATGTTGTCAGCGTCGAAAATACAAAGGCTCGATTCACGTTTTGGTAACTTACTTAATGAATACCCGACAAGGCGATAGGCATTTGACAGTGGAACCGGGGTCACCTCCGTTCTCACCTTATAGTACTTTACGCAGTAGTCATGCAACCCTGAATGCAGAACCGCAGATCGAACCGATATCGAAGAACGTTTTGTATCGTTCGGGTCGCGAGGCGGAGGATACTTTCGCTCTCCGTAGAGCAAACAATACTACTAGTACATGACGCTGCACGTGTTATGGGTCGGAGTTCCCGTCCTCCGCCTCTAGCGCTGGTTCCTCTGAGTGCTCATCGGAGCCGACTTCCTGCGATTATCAATTCGGATAAATCGTGTCATGTGTCATCCGTCTCCCCTGCGGGGATAGATAGATATAGGGTCATTGCAGTCCTACTTCGCAACCGGCGACCTTGAAGTTATTGCCGAACGAAATCTCGAGGTTCTGCTTCATGTATGCACGCACGTTTATTTTCACGAGCATGCGAGTGATGCTTACTTCTTGTGCTTCACCGCGCTCCGAGGGGATGATTTCCGTCGCACTGTCACAAGCCGGCTCGTGTCGATGTCGATGTCGATATCGTATCAATCATCATTATCGTCTATCCCTTTCAACATGTCTAATAATGGATTTATGTTAACCCAGGGTCACCTTGTTCATGTCCGATTCTTGTCATGTACTACGAGTTGCAACATTCCGGCTGAGCCACTGGAACCGAGTTGACCTCGACTCGCGTTGACGTATATCGCTAAATGACATTCCGATATTGGGGACACAACTCAGCAGTAGAATTGGGGTCACCTCCGTTCTTATCTCGGAGTAGTATTTTACACTTTAAAGCACATCCAAAACCGCAGAGTTCGATCCGATATCACATCTACTACAACACAGCCGGCGCGGCGGGCGATCGTTTCCCTCTCAAAAAAGACCGAACAATAATAATAGTACTTGGCCCTTTACCTTTCCTGCGTCGGCGCGCTCGCCCACTGCCTTGGCTGCAGGAGCATCCACCTCCGGCGCTGGTTCATCGGGGTTGCCCTCTGCCTCATGTCCCTGGCAAAGTGCGGGCGTGCAAATCGGCGAGGTGAATTAGTTGCGACGGGATGTGTGGCGAAGGCCGCGGCCCGCAGCGCGAGGTGCCGCGAGGAGAGGAACATGGCGGCGCCGGCCCGACGCGCGATTGTACAATGGGCCCCGAGACTCACGTCATACATATCCGACGCGCGGGCGGCCAGCGTGACAGGCGGGCAAGCAGAACGAGCCGTGGAGGCCGCGGACGTGCCCTAGCGTCATCAAGGCGGTGGTGCGGCGCGTGGTTTTAGGGTTGGCGCGCGGGTGGGGGGGGGGGGGGGGGGGGGAGGGGGCGCACCTCAACAACAGATGCCGCTAGAGCCGTGAGGTTTGCGGTCTTGCCCGCCATGCCTTTCGCACTCCTGCAGTCCCACGTCGGAAAGTTTGCTTGGTTCTTGCCATTCACGGCAACGCCGCGGGCAGGGTGTCGTGGAGTATGACTCGGGGTGGTGGAGGGGGGAGGGGTGGCTGTGCACGTCGCATGATGCTGCGCCAGATACATGCGTGTGGCGTAGCGGCTCGGTGGCGGCGCGCGCGCAGTGGGAGGCATTATTCTCAGTACTTTACGCTGTACATACGCATGGCGGCTGCCGGTTGGATATCGCAGTCATATGCAGTACTTTCGTATTGTCCATGCCGCTTATGTGGTAATCAACATACCGCCTTGTAGCAGTACATATTGCCATGTATCTTGTAGGTCAGACAATCGAATATATCCCGTAGCAATATCATGTATACGATGTACTGAAAACGTGTCACCGGATAAATCCGGAATCGTGGTGGCCTCCGTCCCTTGACCAGCCCTGGAACCGAGGTCAACCTACCTCTTTTAATCCTAAGCAGGCCGCACCCGCCTGCCGCAAGTAGCCTGCCAAGCCGCGAATTGCGGTCAACCTATATATATTACCTTGACCAGGCCGTGCTGCCCAGCCTTGAAAAGCGGCCAACCAGTAAACTCTATCCTTGAGTACGACACACGTATGCACGGCTTGGTCAAGCTAAAGATATTATCAAGCAACGCTTGACCACACCGCTTCCCGCGGTAACCCGTACCGTAGTTCGGATTCCGAATAAACCACGGACAATACAAAGGCGTCAGGCACAGCCGCCGGCGGTGGTGCCATGCCATCCCTGCCACAGGGCCCACCCACACAACGAGCCGGCCACCAGGTCGGTCGTCGGTCAGTCCAAGAGACTGGCAAGAGGCCCATGGGACGGGGGGGGGGGGGGGGGGGGGCACTCGTAGTTACATGGTTTGACCGCGATGGTGCTGTCTGGGGTACAGAATCGCCCGCGGACGCGGCATGAGGCAACAGCCCGCCCGCCCGTCGCCCGCAAAACGCGAGTAACTATGGCACCAACTATTGTTGTCGACGGCCTCGACCCGCCAAGGCAAGGACGAGGCCTCGAACGCGGCGCGCGCTGGGCGCTTCGTCAGCACTGCGCGTGGGCCACGGCGCTACGCTGCCCGCCCGCACGCCGGGCGCGATGGCGCGGTCGCCTCGTTGGAGTCGCACCGGGCGGCCGCCCAATCAACAACACAGGAGCAAGAGGTCGCACGCGGGAGCGTGGAGGAACAGCTGGCTGAGCTGCAGGCTGAGGTGATGCAGCTCTGTGAGGGCGAGGCGGTGCAGCGCGCCGAGCAGCCCGCCCGGGCGGTAAAAAGGACAAGGAGCTAGCCGGCATGCGCGTCTCACAATTTTGTAAAGGGCATCGTGGACAAGGCATACACGTGCCCGTGCTGCAAGAAGATGATCCGCGATGCCCCCCCAAAGAAGATCAAGAGCGAACTGAGTGAATTTGCAAGGCTGCATGCTGCGGAGAGGTACGTTATCTTGAATTGTTTTACAGCGTTTGCATATGTATTAATATGTTTCGTGCTGATTGGTAATACTATGTTGCTGATTCTTTATAACTATATGCACATTGCAGGTACCTCAAGCCCCCACTGCTACATATCTAAGCCAAGCATAAGGTACATTATCTCCTGCACATCAACCTCCGCATCACGGCGGGCATGCCTTACCCAACGGTAAGCGCCTCCGATGATGTGAAGGTGCAGACCGCCTTGGAAATTTGCAAGCAGCTGTGGGAGGTGCTGCTGGAGCCCGTGGACCCAACTCGCGCACCTGGCACCGCCCAGCTGCCACCTCTGCACTTGCAGAAGGCTCGCGCACAACAGGTCAAGCAGGTGGCAGAGAATTTCGTGCATGCATTTGTCAATGATGCAGGTGAGAATGATGCTGCCACCGTGTACTGCCACATTCTGCAACGCCATATCCCTGATCACATAAGCTAGTATGGCGACCTGCTGAACTGTGATTGTCACGGGTCTGAGCACGCTCACTTGGTCACAAAGACTGCCTACCGGAGGGGCGTTGCTGGGCACCCAGAGCTCAGGGTAGGGGGAGGTCCTTGGCCACATGAAAATGCATGAAAGCCACCAACATGCGCTGCCCACACCAGAGCGACCGAAGCGTGGCCCACAGGGCAAGAAGCGCGCTACGCCCAGTAGAGCCCCCCCCCCCCCCCCCCCCCCCCCCCCCCCCCCCCCCGGGCAACAAGCGGGCAAAGCCCACGGGAGCTGCAGCACCGCAGCCATTCCCCCCCATAGAAACAGTGTAATAGCTTTTTCATGACAATTGCGATGCAAAGTTTGAGATATGTAGTGAAAAGATTACAGCGCGCGGCTAGCGCCTGGCTGCCGCCTTCCTGTCAGCGAGCATCTTCTTTCCCTACCGCACTCTCTTGCCCTGCTCTCTCTCAAGGCGGGTCTGTGCATCTTTAAGCATGCCGGCAACCCTAAGCATGCTGGGGGACTCCGTGTTGCTAATACCGCCTTACTTGCCTACCGGCCTATCGGCGCGCCGGGGCTTCCGACCGTCTGGCTGCCTTGGGGTGGGAGAGCGCGGGTGGCCGCCGGCGTCCTGCTTGCACGGCCGCCATAGCGTGCCGGCCGGTATCCTGAAGGGCGGGCCGGGGGGAGGCAACAGAAAAGTTAGAATGGCATGTAGCGAGTACGACTCGCATTTCTAGTTAATTGTAATTATCAACCACCCAACCCCACCGCCATCGCACAGGCACGTTGCGGCGCTCACTTGTAGAGCAGGCCGGTGGGCTGCCCGCCATCGACGTCCGTGATGTTGAAGACTTCCGCCTCGGCGAGGCACGGCAAACAGTAAGGGAATAAGCGGCACCGCGCTCGACAGTGCCGTGCTTGATGAGACGCTCCGGGGGCGTCAGGACGCGCCCGGTTGTCGGGACAGCTCCAAATCGTCGTCCTCGTCGCTCCCCTCGTAATCCCACTCCGACCCGCTACCCCCCACGTCCTAGTCCTCATCCGAGGAGAGGTCCAGGAACCTGGTGCCGTCGTGGTTCGGGTAGCGGGGGCTGGTCCGGGCTGCGCGGCCAGGCTGGGTGCCGCGCCCCCGCCGGTGCCATTCTCCCACTCGCGCTCTGCCACAGAAATACCCATCCAGGGAAACGCGACTGAGGGACTGTAAAACACACTAGGAGAGAATCCACGAGGTAGAAAGTTTCCTTATACACATGGCTAGGTCTCCTAACCGTGAAAGGCACTTTTCCTAGGCCGAGCAAAGCCGCTGCATTGGTGCGAAGTTGAAGGATGAGGGTGGGTTGGCGTGCGCGTACTGTACAAGGTTATGAGGGTGGCCACGGAGATGCCAAACTGCTTGGCCTCTGAGGCCAGAGCAGCCGCGCCAGGCAGCCGAAAGTCCCGTTTTGGGTCCATTGCGCCCCCGCGGGGGCCGGTGCTTCGGTTGGTTGCGGGGGGGGTGGGTGGCTGTGACTGAGAATGTGGCAGGGTGACGAGTGGGTTGGCATGTACATGGCGCTGTGCCGCACCCGCACGCGTGCAGCTGAGTGGGCGGAAAACGGTATTTTGAATATAACATCTTCGGGCAGTTTTCGCACTACGGTACGGGTTACCGCGGGAAGCGATGTGACCATGCTGCGCATGCAGGTCTCCTCGGCCACAGAATACCTCAACCCCCCCCCCCCCCCCCCCCCCCCCACCACCCCCACTACGCCTTGGGCTCTGATAACATAGTATGGCCGAGGGTGCCACCGACTCCATCGCCTGCAGCACGCCTGACGCAAGTCTCGTCCCGCCGTCGAATGCCGCCTTCAACTCTCGCGGTCGGAAGCCGCAAAAGCCTCGACCGAAGAAGGGCACCCTACCCAAGATCCGCCCGCGAGTTATTGCGCGCACGTCCCCCCGCTTGATCCTCGCGGAGGCGGAGCCCGCCTCTCCCGATGGCACCACTCGCCCCATGGTGTGTGGCAAGTCCAACTGTTGCATCGCCAAGCTCCTTCGCCGCGGCGAGTTATCGACCGGGCATGACCCTCCCTCGCCTCCGCCTCCGACATCCCCGAGCACCCCCGCCTGCCCACCCTCCGGTAATGGCCTTGACTTTGCGACTGCGGTGGCTTTGACTCGGCGTGCCATCCACGGCAACGGCCAGAAGGCATCGTTGGAGGAACTGGCGAAGAGGGTCCATCGGTGCTTCAAGCCTAGCGAGTTTAAGTCGTGCACTGTCACCACCGGCTACGAATATGCGAGCACCAACGCCGAGGGTGGGGGCAACCGCCCTGCGCAGAAGTGGTGGTGGTTTACTGAGAGCGGCAGCTCCGTCCGGGTGGGTCCCACCGCCCATGCCTGACATGCTGACTGTAGCGGACATGATCTCTGACCTCTAGTACGCTCAATACTTGCCGCCTATGTAACGTTGGTCCGTCCCAACCGCGTTGCCATGCCCACTATATATATTGACCTCGCCTCTAGCCACGATTGCGAGCCTGCCGGCGATCACTTTGACCGATAGACTGTAGCCCACCCCCGCCGGCAACGCCTGGGATGCGGCCTCCAACGCGACCCATAATGTCGCCAGCCCGCAGTAACACCTACCGGCGTTTGCATTAACTGTCTGACCGTTGACATGTATCCCGACAGGTGTGAAAAGAGGCATGAATGTTCATCCACAAGGTCGGCTTTCTGCGGCTCCGCAGGATCAGGGCGGAGGTGGATGGCCTAGTTAACCCAGGCTGCTCGCGCAACGCACCCCCCGTGTACCACGTTGCGTCGCGGACAGCCACGCGTGCTTGGCTGACAGACTACTTCGACCCAAAGCACGGCAGGACCGAGAAGATCCCCAACCCTTCCTCGGACCGGGAGGAGTGGCATCTTCTAGCTTGGGCGAACAAAGCCAAGGTCTACAGGACGTACATGGACGACGACACCTACTGCCCTTCAGGTAGGCCACAACCCCGATTCTTGTGTACCTTTTTGAACCAAGGCGACCTCGAGTCTGACATACTGAGACTCCCGCACGGAAATAACAGAACTGGACGATATTACATTTATTATTTACGGACGATAAACATAACCGGGGTCACCTTGATACACCTGGTGATGATACACCGTTCTTCGAGGGAAATTGTATTAGTTTGTCATAACATGTACATGCGATCGAACCGAGGTGACCTCGAGTCCATTACGTTGGACATGCCATACCAACGCGACCACGCGTGTTTGCATTCACTCGGACGGTGGGTAGATAAGAAACATCACGTCGAGTACTTTGTTTGACATACCCCGTCTCGTTCATCTGTATGAACCAAAGTGACCTCGATTCTGGAGCATGTTGTTCGAGCACTTGCATGAGCGAATCTGTAGTACTGGAAGTACTAACGCAACGACGAAACCTGACAGTCACGCCTGATGGTGATTGTCGATGCGCGCAGATGTGAAGCGCGTCTCTCTGTCAGTGTTCAAACGCATATGGATCAAGTACTTTTCCCCACATCAAGACTCCGGCCCATGACCGTTTCACTAAATGCGGGATCTGCGTGGCATGCACTGAGCTGATCTGGACTTCCGACTGCCCCGTGACAGTCAGCATCGCGAAGAAAAAGAGAGACAAGCACTGGGAGCGCGTGACTACTGAGCGCTTCCATGTGGAGGCAGCCATCCTAGAGTGGCATGCACTGAGCTGATATGGACTTCCGACTGCCCCGTGACAGTCAGCATCGCAAAGAAAAAGAGAGACAAGCACTGGGAGCGCGTGACTATTGAGCGCCTCCATGTGGAGGCAGCCATCCTAGAGTCCCGCCGGCGGCCCGATATGCTATTCTGTGAGATCGACGGCATGCATGAACTCCTCAAAGACTCTACTACCCCACTCCGCGACCTGGTCCAAGGACGTCGTCAAAGACAAGCTCCTGAAGGTTCATCTGACATGCGTAAAGTACAATAGCATGCGTCCTGACAACGTGTACGCCTTTACTAACATCTTTCCTCACGACACAATCACGGTTATGTGGCTGGCGATCCTTAAGGAGTTGGAGCGTCGCGGGTCTAGAGCGGGATCGGAGCCGCTCTGCAAGGTGCATTTCCAGCTTGACAACACTTGCCGAGAGAACAAGAACCGATACGTGATGTGCTTCGCAGAGTGGCTTGTAGCCACAGGCGTGGTCGAGGAAGTCGTGCTTCTCAGTGTCTGAGTTTACTTCCGCTTCCGACCTCTCGAGCTTGCGTCTTCCCGACGCTAGCTTCTTGGACAGTTTCTCAGTCTTCACGTTCGCTGCGGTTTGCGTCTTCATCAGCGTCGCCGAACGACGCCCGTTCTTGGTCTTCTCGCTATTCAGCTCCTTCTGGATGGCTCTTAGCCTGTCCGAGACGAGCTGGTCATGGTTGTCGACTTTCGCCCGGTCGAACTGCACGCGCATATGGGCGGTGTTCTCTAGCCTCGCCAGCTCTAGTTGACGAATCACTGTATATTAGTAGTATGGTTGAAGATGATGATCCATGCATGTTCCGGCACCGCCATGTGCATGTGGGCGAGGTAGCCGGGATGCGCGTTGGGATGTGACACTGCTGATGTACGCGATTTATTGCCAATCTCGAGCTTTTGACCCGCCCCAATCACGTCCTATCATGGCAGAGCCGTACGCTCCTTGGCCTCAGTTGACATCTTCTTGACCGCCTCAAAGAGCATGGTGTTGTACTCATGGCGTGGTACGCATCACTCGGAGCCATGGTTAGTCGCTTTTGCGGACGCCAGTTCGGTCTTCCGACATGCGTTCTCCTCTTGAAGCAGTCGGAATGCTTCAAGAACATCGCCATGATCCCCGTCTGATGGCAGAGGTGCAGCTGCTGGCACCGAAGGCAACTCACATGCGCAGTTGGGAAGAGTGCAGCTCGGTCTCACCGTGATGCAGTCGAGGACCTACCTCAGGCTGGGTCGACTCGGTCGACTGCGAGAAAAACCCGCTGCCCCTTCTTTGATAAGCGTGGGCGCCTGGTGCCCCATGCCAATTGGCCGATGGCTGCATGTCGCCGTACGCGGGGCGTCGCAGGTGGCGAAGTAAAACCAACGGTGCCCGAGATGAATGTACCCCGTGCGCTCTTCCCGGGGCGTCGTGCGGGGGCGAAACAAGTGAAATTGTGCGTGTTCTACCGGGATTTCTGACCCGTTGTTTTGCACAGGCGTTCCGCCGACGGCCGACTGGTCGTTCAATGCATGGTTTTTACTCCGCCGCGGTTCGAACATGCGACTAGTTGGGATTAGGGTAGTTGAGCGGTGATCAAATTATTATAGTAATATTGTTACACATACAATAAGAGTCATGAGTTTGACCGGACTACGTACACACGCCCGCCGGGGGCACGCGCGGCGCTAATAGTCGCTGGTCGGACACCTTGTACTAGTGAAGCTGAATGATGACTATCACGTGTATGTCAGAATATCACAATTAAACATTTACTTTGTAAGATACATCCCTTGTGCGCTCGGTTGAGCGGTCGTCTCGTACGCGAGAGGTCTCGGTATCGATTTTTTCCAATGTATTTTCAGCAATATCGTCCCGGCGTATCTTGGGTAAGTTTACCCGGTTGATGCATTATAGCCCTTCGGCGTTCGAATGAGGCAATGGTCTACGGGCTATGCTAGACATATGACTGCAGTTGACGCAAGAGGTCAAGTGCCGGGGTGGCTTCGGCCGATGTCCCGGGGCGAACTTTACTTTTACTTTTAAGGGGAAATATACACCCCTCTTTATAAGTCTGGGGTCGTTTTTTGGCTGAATATGAAATTAAAAAATACTATGGTACCTAAAATTATGAATTTAGGGCTATAACCCTGGATAATTTTAGGTTACTACATGAACCCATGCGGGAAGGGGTCAGCATTATAACCTACTACCCTAAAACTGGGGTAGTGCGATCCGGCGCGGCGCTTAAAGCAGGCACGACGTACTTTTACACAACAATACACGTTGTTGGCACACAAGTGATGGCCTACACGCATAGTGCATTGCATGGTGCAATTGCCGTAGATGTGTGAGGAAACATGCTAGCTAGAGGTTTGGATGGCGTTGGGAGCCTCAAGTCACGTAAAGGATAGTCGGCGCACATGCGTGACGCGATATGCTAGGAGCAGTACAGTTTTGGCCACTGCAAGCTACACCCCCTCGAACGACTTCAAACGCTTATAGCGGCTCAGGGAGTGCTCCACAAATTCCGAAAGACTACGCAAATATTTCCTTGAGTCCGTGGGAAAGGTGATTTTTGCGATTTGAGAGCCCAATTCCGACGTTTTCCCTAGTTTTGAAACAAACAAGAAATTCAACAAGAAATTTCGCTGGTGTGCACCATGTGGCCACCCACATGTGCATGCTAGTGTACGTCACGTGTGTCGCAATAGTCCATACTTGGTCGTGTGATAGTGTTATGAATGCAGATGCACACGGAGGACCTAAACTTGGCACACGCTTCTCTCTAGCCACGTTCTCGATTGCCAACATTGTGCTGTTTTTCAACGCAGTAATTTTGTTGATATTTGAGCATTGAATTATGCTCATGCTACGTGGCACTCGACTTGCGATTCGGCGCAATGGCCATGCGTGCACGTGGCCCCGCCAGATACGCGCTCTCTCCTAAGCCGAGGAGGGCTCGATTAGTCTATCATGCGCGAGCATGCACCAATAACGACACGATTTTGGTCAAAATCACGCCCTATTGTGGTGAAATGGTCCTTTAAGGCTTATGCAATACCCTTGTGACCTAATTTCGGCGCCCCACACACATGGCAGGTGCACCTCACACTAAACAGCATGGCAGCATGTGAGCACGGCGTGGATTTGCGCTTTAGATGTACACATATGAAGGGATCGCGCAACTTGTGATTTTCCAGTGCAGGTTTTATAGCATTGATTTGTCATTTTTCGACGGGCGCAGAACGACGCATGTCTTGTCGCACGGTTGGGCCTAGATGATGCCTCATTTTCTTCCCGAGTCGACCTCGCCCTTAGTCATTATTAGTTGCATAATGCAATCGCCCACGCCTTAAAAAATGCATTACATGCGCATGTCGATAGAAACTGCAAAACCCAAACTTCTGTGGAAAGGTATAGTAATATACCACGATTCTTTGCTTCGTCCCGGTACCTACTAGTATAGTGTAGTACGGCATTCACACTTCACCGCCGACTTTCCCAGTGTTAAGCGCAGTTCTGCCGTTAACTACGGTGGGACCCATCTCCGCCCGCCGCCCGCCGCGCAGCGGGGGCGGGCGGGAGATCGGAGGACATGCTCGTGACAAAGCGTCACGGCGGGCAGCCACCAGGCCGTCCGAGGCGTAGGAGACGGTGTGCTCGTGCCGCTGACACGCTGGGGGTGGCGCGGGCGGGCGCGTGGTCGATGCCGCTTGGAGCCGCAGGCGTTGACTGCGCTGTCCGTGGTCGTCCCGGTTTTTCGATTTCTGGCAGTACTTTATGCAGTACTTCCGATGCCGGCGTCATTCCCACCCAGCACACAGCCCCCTCCCGACCCCTCAGCCCAAGCCCCAACCCCGCCCCCCTCCCCGCAGCCACACCACCGCCGGCGCGCATCCCCGAGACACCCGCGGCACCGTCCGAGGCAGCTTCATAGCACCTATCTTCGCCCGTCGGTCCGCACTTCACGGTGATGACTCCGCGTGCGCGCCGCCCGCCATGGTCCAAGCCGCACCCCTCCGCCCCCCTTTCCCCAACCACACCCGCTCCCCTCCCCATCCCCGCAGCCACACCACCGCCGGCGCGCATCCCCGAGTCACCCGCGGCACCGTCCGAGGCAGCTTCACATCACCTTTCTTCGCCCGTCGGTCCGCACTTCACGGTGATGACTCCGCGTGCGCGCCGCCCGCCATGGTCCAAGCCGCACCCCTCCGCCCCCCTTTCCCCAACCACACCCGCTCCCCTCCCCATCCCCGCAGCCACACCACCGCCGGCGCGCATCCCCGAGTCACCCGCGGCACCGTCCGAGGCAGCTTCACAGCACCTATCTTCGCCCGTCGGTCCGCACTTCACGGTGATGACTCCGCGTGCGCGCCTCCCGCCATGGTCCAAGCCGCACCCCTCCGCCCCCCTTTCCCCAACCACACCCGCTCCCCTCCCCATCCCCGCAGCCACACCACCGCCGGCGCGCATCCCCGAGTCACCCGCGGCACCGTCCGAGGCAGCTTCACAGCACCTATCTTCGCCCGTCGGTCCGCACTTCACGGTGATGACTCCGCGTGCGCGCCGCCCACCATGGTCCAAGCCGCACCCCTCCGCCCCCCTTTCCCCAACCACACCCGCTCCCCTCCCCATCCCCGCAGCCACACCACCGCCGGCGCGCATCCCCGAGTCACCCGCGGCACCGTCCGAGGCAGCTTCACAGCACCTATCTTCGCCCGTCGGTCCGCACTTCACGGTGATGACTCCGCGTGCGCGCCTCCCGCCATGGTCCAAGCCGCACCCCTCCGCCCCCCTTTCCCCAACCACACCCGCTCCCCTCCCCATCCCCGCAGCCACACCACCGCCGGCGCGCATCCCCGAGTCACCCGCGGCACCGTCCGAGGCAGCTTCACAGCACCTATCTTCGCCCGTCGGTCCGCACTTCACGGTGATGACTCCGCGTGCGCGCCGCCCACCATGGTCCAAGCCGCACCCCTCCGCCCCCCTTTCCCCAACCACACCCGCTCCCCTCCCCATCCCCGCAGCCACACCACCGCCGGCGCGCATCCCCGAGTCACCCGCGGCACCGTCCGAGGCAGCTTCACATCACCTTTCTTCGCCCGTCGGTCCGCACTTCACGGTGATGACTCCGCGTGCGCGCCGCCCGCCATGGTCCAAGCCGCACCCCTCCGCCCCCCTTTCCCCAACCACACCCGCTCCCCTCCCCATCCCCGCAGCCACACCACCGCCGGCGCGCATCCCCGAGTCACCCGCGGCACCGTCCGAGGCAGCTTCACAGCACCTATCTTCGCCCGTCGGTCCGCACTTCACGGTGATGACTCCGCGTGCGCGCCTCCCGCCATGGTCCAAGCCGCACCCCTCCGCCCCCCTTTCCCCAACCACACCCGCTCCCCTCCCCATCCCCGCAGCCACACCACCGCCGGCGCGCATCCCCGAGTCACCCGCGGCACCGTCCGAGGCAGCTTCACAGCACCTATCTTCGCCCGTCGGTCCGCACTTCACGGTGATGACTCCGCGTGCGCGCCGCCCACCATGGTCCAAGCCGCACCCCTCCGCCCCCCTTTCCCCAACCACACCCGCTCCCCTCCCCATCCCCGCAGCCACACCACCGCCGGCGCGCATCCCCGAGTCACCCGCGGCACCGTCCGAGGCAGCTTCACAGCACCTATCTTCGCCCGTCGGTCCGCACTTCACGGTGATGACTCCGCATGTGCGCCTGCGCGCAGCGGTGTGGGTCGCCCCGCCAACTCCACAAGACTCAAGACATGAAGACGGAGGCGGTGCTCATTCTCGCGTGGGCTTCAGGCAGCTTTATTGAAGTTGCCCGTGACGTTGTACTACGCGGTAGTAGGCTCTTGTTGCTTACGCTTTTGTAATTCAAACCAGTATAGTCGCTCTTCCAGCATCATCTCGGATTTGGGGGCAGCGAAGACCGGGCCTTCAGACCAGGGGGTCTTCATACTGCAAAAGCCGGGGGAACCGGTGTGACGATGCAGTAGTAAACCGTAAAGTAAAACCCTAAAACCCTACAGATATGTATTAAATGTAGTTTTATTTATGAATGGTGTACTCTAGAATGAAGCCTATAAATCGACGTGGCGCCGCAGGCAGCAGCCGTGAGGCCAGGCGACGAGGTCGTACGCACGCCGCTACGATTCTCCAACAAGGCACTAAGTACTGTTTGGGATTCAGCATCTTGTTTTATTGCGGATGATACAGTATCCGTTAACCCCCCCCGCCCCCCCTATTTTCTGGGGGAGAAATAGGCGGCAACGCTAAAACAACTACAGGTATAATCCATTTGTCACTGTCTACTAAATCAGTAATTAGTCGCTACTCGCCATTATATACAATTCTTCATACGAGTACACGTACATGAAATTGAGTTCAGAAATTATCGTACATCATCGTATACGACCCCGAGCCCCGTGCTGCTTGCTGCCCGTACAGGGTACTGGTACGGGTAGTTTTATCCACACCGCGCCTGCTAATATTATCTGCTCGTCATCGACAATATATCCTGCTACCAGTACCTGTAGTCGCTACCTGTACTGAAAAATATAGTCGCCGCCACCGTGCCAGCAGCAGGCGCGGCGGTACCGTTACGGGCCCGTACTAGTGTGACCAGCAGCCGCCAGTGCGCTCTAACATGCAGCCGCGTATCCTATCATCGTCCAGGCAGGCCCGGGACCCGGGCTCCGGCACCCCAGCCGCACACGCCGTGGTATTCGCCGTCTCGCAGGCGTTGCCCCCTTGCTTGCATTCCTGGCACGGAGCCTGGAGCTTGGACAGCTATTCTTTACCTGCTGATGCACCATCGCAGTCCCGACTGTCAGCACGGCAGATAGGAGGCGCGCGGCAGCAACGGCTGCGGTTTACGTATATTGTTTGGTTGCGTTAGTCCCCGCAACCGCACGCACACCCGCCACAAATACACGTAGCGGTACGCGGCTCGTTCCCGCCATTCAGCACGAGCAGCCCACACGCCCGGAGCGCAACCGCCCCGGGGGCGCCGTCACACCACCCCCACCCCACATCAAGCAGACGACGTTCACTCACCGTCTCGCTCCGGAAGCAGCGAGCGCGGGGAGCGCGGCGACCGGGCGGGACGGCGGTGAGGAGCCGGGCGGCGCGGCGCGCATGCGGTGTGTCATGAGGGCGGCCCTGCTCTGACGGCGCGCGGTCGCTGCTGAGCGGTAGGGGGGGGGGGGGGGGGGGGGCGCCGCTTCTGGGCGCGCCGGCCGGCCGCTAGCCGTTATGTCGGAGCGAATTCCAGGCGAGGCGGATGAGACGGGACCTAGCAAGATGCAGGAGGTGGAGGCGGCCGGTGACGAGGTGCGGCAAACCCGGCAATGCGATATATATGAGGGGGACAGGGTATTTGTTTTTAGTATCCGCCCAGGGGGAGGGAGTGGTGTATTCCACCACTTGTATGTCTAGCCAGCCACTGCCGGAGCCTCTCGACAACTTCCTGAGCTCCGAGCGCGCGCTGAGGCATGGCCGGCTCGCGTGGCGCAGGAGGGGGAGCGCCTGCTGAGCGACCGCCGGAGCAGCGAGCCCAACAGCGATAAATCGGTCAGGCAGCTGAAGCCCGCCATCCGGCCCAACTCCAAGTGAGCCCGGCCGCAGCTCTGCAGCCCAATCCTGCGAATGCATCACCTGTCGCGCATTCCTGAGCAGCTACACAATCCGGGGAGGAGGCAGTGACATCCCGCCGGCGTGCCGCCCCCGTCCCCAGGTTCGGGCAAGAGGCGAGCACCTCAAGGGCGAGGGGCGCAACCCCGAAGTCCAAAGCCCGAACCCGCAGCATAAAATTTTCGGCGGTGCACCCGGAGCCGTCGCGCAGCACCGCCAGTGCGGACATCCTGCTGGGCGGCACCTCCCAACTATCGCAACGGTCCATCGTGCCCTTTGCAGGTAAGCGACCGGACCCCCCCCCCCCCCCCCCCCCCCCCCCCCACTTCCCCCGCCAGGCTTCCCTTCCAACCCAACTGGGCATGCATGAGCGCCGGGCCAGGCCCACAGCGGATCCTGTGTGCACTGAACCTGGATGCACAAGCAGATAGGGGGTGGCGGCTCGGGGGGGTGGTTGGCGGCAGTGGCCAGGGATGGAGAGCAGCGGTTCTCAGCCGCGCTGCGCCATGGGATGGCTGATCTCGAGAGCTGGGTGGGTCTCACGGCGCATGTGATCCGTTGCAGGGAAAGGGGAGGAGGGTCCTTCAGGCTCGGGCCGAGCCTCCGGCGACGCGCAGGTGAGCCCAGGCAGTGCTGGCTTGTGTGTGTGGGTGTGGGTGTGGGTGTGGGTGAAGGAGGGGAAGGGGTTGATGGTGACTGATGGCCGCTGCGTATGTTGCGCCTCGCATCCGGCGCTCAGTCGGCGTCCCTGAGGTCCTCGCATGTCCTGGGGTCGCTCAAGCGCGCCGTGACGTCCGTCTCGCTGTTCTTTGTGCGCTCGGGCAGCGGCGCTGTCCTAGCCAACAAGGCCCAGCGGACCACAGGTTGCCCCCCCGCCCCCTTGTCCTCCTAGTCATCCTTTGCTGCAGCCCCCGGGTACCACCAGCACACTATCAGAGCATCAATCGTGGCCGCCCCATACCCCTTGCCCCTCTCGGCCCGCAGACAACCTCGTCAGCGTGGGCTTCTGCGTGCCGCGGGAGTCCAAGTCGAGCAGGCGCGCAATCAACCCCGAGAGCGCCGCGCTCGTCTTCTGGGACCTGTGGCTGGTGCTCACCAACGTGCTGATCGCCATCATCACGCCCTACCAGGTCGGCTGCCCGACCCCCCCCCCCCCCCCCCCCCCCCCCCCCCCCCACCAGGCCTTTCTCTCCCCCTGGGCGCAGTCGTTCCTCGGGGGAACCGGTCAGACAATGCTCAGCCGAGGGTCCTTGATTGCGCTGGGGACATGTCGGTGGTGGTGGCTGTTGGCAGTGGGCGAGCCATTGATGCCCCTAAACCACACACAGCTTGGCGGAGGGTCTCTCTCTCTCTCTCTCTCTCTCTCTCTGTTTCCCTGCCCCCCTGGGGTGGGCAAGCTGGCGCGCCAGAGGCCAGTTGCGGTGGCTGGCTTCGTACCGTATGGGAGAGGGTGCAATCATTGCGCGTTGGCTGAAGCTGAGGCGGTCTTCTTGGTGTTGAGTGGCTTGAGTGGCTGTCGCGGGGGAAAGGGGGGGGGGGGGGGGGGGGGGCTGGCGGCCTGGCGGCTGGTTGACGACGGAGAGCGCACGGCGGAGCTGCAGCACGCGTAGGGTGCAGCGTGCCGTAACCACAGCACGTAGGGTCCGCTATGTGTTGTTGTGCTCCCCCCTCCCCCATCCGCCCTCCCCCATCCGCCCTCCATGCGGCTGCTGCCGCGGCTGCGAAGAGAGCAACGATTCATGTGAAATTTGAGTCGCCGCGTCTCTCTGGTCTGACGGTGCACCGCAATGCCTCGTTGTTGCCACCGGCGAGCCCAATTGAATGTTGCGGGTATACCCGTATACCCGTGATAGTACGAAACGGCGCGTCACGTCGCTGAAAAGGCGGGCCCCGGGGACCGCGCTGGGCTGACTGTGCACGGGGGCCGCTGCAGGTGGGGCACTACTGGAACGGCGTCGCGTTGGGCTTTGAGTTCTGGTTCAACCGGCACACGGACCTGGTGTACACGCTCGACCTGCTGCTCGTGTTCAACATGGCCTACTGTGACACCTCGAGCGGCCTGTGGGTGTTTGAGCTGCCCAAGATCCGGCGAAAGTATCTCCGGTGAGCGGGCCGAAGGGGGGAGGGGGCGGGCGCGGGTAGGCACCAGGAGGGGAGCGCCGGTATCGCCTGTACGTACCGATCCTACACCTGCCTGCCTGATTGGGGCGACGGGGTGGGTAGGGTTTGTTAGGGTCTTGCCATGCAATCGTAGGCATCAGGATTTGGCTTTATATTGCGGTCATGCAAGGCTGCATTTTCTCTGACCACGCTTTGGGTTGACTGCGGCATGTTATGGTTTTGACCCCCAAGAAGAGGGGAAAATATGTTAACTATCTGGAAGTATCAAATGCGTCAGTCAGAATACAGCTCGACAACAACGCGGAATCTCTGCCGCGGAGACGATGCAAACCAGTTCATGTTGTTATTGTTGGGACCGCCGTGAACCCAATCAAGTGTCACGGGTATTCAGTATAGTAAAAAGATGGTCGGATGATAAAGGGTGGTAACCGGCGTCTTTGATGTTTCAAAGTATAGGGTATGATTACCCTAAAGCGCCATTCCAGATAAGGTCCGCCTCCCCCCCCCCCCCCCCCCCCCCCGCCCCCCCCCATGGGCCACCCCCGGGAGAAATAGACATGGAAATGTACCCGGTCCTCCTCGTGCTGACATGCCGCTGTCTGCGCAGGGGCTGGTTCGTCTTTGACTTTCTCACCTGCATCCCATACGACCTCATCATGTACTTCCTGTGGCGGAGCGGCCAGCTGGTGCGGATCCCCCCCCCCCCCCCCCCCCCCCCCCCCCCACCCCATAAACTCAAGCCCTGCCAATGGGCCTGTTTTGTGGAGCAGTGTATCCTGCAGCATCGGCACGCAGTATTAGACCTGCGCTGCTGGCGACCTGCTGCGCCTCAAACTGCGGACGAAGTACGACGGTGCCTCCATATGCAGATTTGGAGGCACATCTGGCATATCCTTGGAAAATGCAGATTTGGATTTTTGAACGGGTGTTCCAATAAATAGAAACATAGCAATCTCCGTTCACTGGAAATACAGTAATTCTGGGCTAAAGGCACTGGGATGTACCGCAACGGGTCCCAAACATAAACATAATGACTTTTTTAACACCTTCGAGTCGGAAATTCCGTCGTTTGCGTTGGTAGACTTCCAGGAAAATGTAGCTCACATTGCAGGGGGGTCACGAACGAGATGAAATATGGCAATTTTTATACAGCAGACCGAACGCCTGGTTTCCGTAAGTGCCCCCCCCTCCTTTCGGGCATCGTCTCTCTGAAAACCGAGGTTCAAAGGGGCTCAAGCGCATGGCTGGCTGTCTGGAAGCCAACACACTGCACCGGGCCGCCCGTGTGCGAGCATGCGGCCTCACCGGCGCCCCGCCTGCTGCCCCTGCTGCTGGCACAGACTCTGGGCGTGGAGGTGCTGCTGCGCCTGCTTCGCCTGCTGCGGATGGGCCGGCTGCTGAAGAGCACGCGCGTCCCTCAGCGCATGACGTGGCTGGTATGCCATGCCCCCACCCTTCCCTCCCCCCCACCCCTTCGTCGGCGGGCGCCCCTTTCCTGTGCCCTTGGAAGAGCGCGACCCTCCGGCTGTTGTTTCCCACTCGATTAAAGTGGGCTGGAAACTTGGGGGGCGGCCCATTTTCGACACATTTTGGTGGCTCCTGAAGCGCTCAAACATGCATGACCCACGTTTGCACCTCCCCCTCCCTCTCCCTCTCTCTCTACGTCACCCACTGACTCACCGTCTTCACATTGGTTTTGATTGCTTTACTAGCAGTAACCCCCCCCCCCCCCCCCCCCGCGGGGTCCCAAAAGTGCCCTTTTCCCTTTTGGTGGAAAGTATGATTCTCCCCGTTGTTTTGTCTGACCCAATTAAAGTGGGGGGCGGCCCATTTTGGACGCATTTTGGTGGCTCATGAAGCGCTCAGACGTGCATGACCCACATCTGGATCGCTCCCTCCCTCTCCCCCTCTCTCTGCGCCACCCACCCACTCACTCGCCTTTGGTGCGGTGATGACCCTGTTTTGCTCACTCCTCCCCCCCCCCCCCCCCCCCCCCAAAAAAAAAAAACCCCTCCCCCCACCCGACAGATCGCGCTGGACTTCAGCTTGCTGCAGCTTCTCAAGTACTTGATGTACGCCATCCTGTTTGCGCACTGGATTGCGTGCGCGTGGAGCCTGGTGGTGGTGCTGGAGCGCTACCGGCAGGACAACTGGGTGGAGGTGCGCCGGACCCCCCTCCCCCCCCCCCCCCCCCCCCGTGGCCTACGTATGCGTGCGCACATGCCAAAGCCGCCAGTACACCTCGCGAATTGCGGACATTATTTCCGAGATGGCGAGCTAGTGAATGCGTGCATACTGGCGCGTAGGTGGCAAAGAAAAGTCAAACAGCGGGGCCTGGACGTCTTGAATTTGTCGCCCTTCCAGCGTTTTTCTTTTTGTATTTTATTCCGCTATTCTGTTCTTTTATTCTTACTGTTTCTGAAGTTGTTTTACCGTAGTAGAGCGTTTAGACGCAATACTACGGATTTCGTGACCATCCATATGTCTACACTGCTTGATTACAAGCACATTGTTTGTAACCCTTACCGACCGCGTTATGTGCAATCCTTGCCAGCAGTATACACGCGTTTTATATAATTACATGAGCTAGCTGCACAAGGCGATCAGGAAACCACCCGACAAGGCAATAGGAAACGTCCACTACAGCAATTGCGCGGTGGAAGCAGCACCAAAAGAGGGTGCGGCGGAATGAGCACGGGCAGACACATCAGGCTTGGCCGTCTGCACCCCGGCAGAGAGAATGCCGCCCATCAAGGTACCATGCACGCAAGCTGAGACTCGCTGCAACAACCCCTGCCGCGTGCGCGACCTGTGATGGCGGAACTCAGCGGGCTGGCTGGCAACAAAGTTCCGAAGAGCCTGGACGGGCTGACCACGAAGGAAGCATGAAGTATTATACACGTTAATTTATTATATACCGTATCCGGCACCAGTAAGGATTACGACGACACGATAATACCGACGTCACCCTAAACCTAATAACGCGTGGCAGTCGTTGACGGAATCTGACTGTTGTGCATTGGTACGCAAGATTCTATCTGGGCGTCGCTATATAATTTCAAACAATGCACGTATACTTTTCCTAAATAAATAGGCAATACAGCCTCCAATAACAATACCCTTAGTGCTTTCCTATTAAAATCAATTTGCAGTACGAGTAAGATGTACCTGTCAGTTCTCTTTATAGAGATCCAAATTATCAACTCATTATCCTGCTCTATTTCTTGTTGCTGAACTTTCAGTCTAACATACTGGTACTTGAGGCAGTTAGTACGATTTGTTTGTTCGGAGAACAGCACGAGGCGTCTCAGAGGACGTATAAATAGATACAACGGCGTGCGGCCAGAAACATGAGGCGGACGACGCAGTGATCAACACACTCGCAACACTGCCAAAGATGTACAATTCACATTACATAATTTGCAGGGCTCGCGCACACGCACGGCGACTCCCAACGAACGGCTGCGGAGGAAGTTTGGCCATTAGAAACATAATAGTACAGAAAAGGAAAGAAAAAAGAGGGAAGAGAAGGAAAATCTGGTGATAGTTTGGCAAAGAAATCTCACAGATACACCTTTGTGCTCTGTCTCGGGAATGCATCGTTTCATTTCTCCGTCACTGCCTATGTCATTCACAGAAATGCGGCATTTGTTGTACTTTACTCTGACCTTATTTTGCTGCTATTCAGCCTTAATCATGTTCTTAGTTTGACCCGTTGTCACGGCCTTGTTCCTGGTACGAGTAGATGCTGCTCATGTTTCGATTCACACACACTGTTTCCCGAGATGAGCCGTTGGCAGTGGCTCCGCGCCGCCTCGCGTTACGCACTCCCTGAGCCGCTGGCACTTGTTGCGCGCCGGCTGCGCAGACCTTTTTCGGCGTGAGCGTCATGGAGCTGCCGTCGTTCGACCTGTACGTGGGGTCGCTGTACTGGGCGGTCATGACGGTCTCCACCATCGGCTACGGCGACGTGCTGCCGAGCACCAGCCTGGAGCGCGTGTTTGTCATCCTGGCCATGCTGACGGGCGCCTTTGCGTACGGCTACATCATCGGCGCGGTCAGCGGCATCGTGGCGACGCGCGACGCCAAGAAGAACGCCTTCTACTCCACGATGGACGGGCTGAACAACTTCATGGAGCTGAGCAAGCTGCCGCAGACGCTGCGCATCAAGCTGCGCGAGTACTTCACGTACCGATGCAACAACAGCGTGGACGTGCAGGGCTACAACCAGCTGATGCAGGTGCGCCGGCAGCGCCCGGTCCCTCCGCGGATGCCATCACGCCGGAGCGCGTCACCTCTCCCCCTGACTATCCTACCCGTACTACATAAGTTTGGTAGTGGGAGACATTGCTAGTTTTCCAGCGTTGTGTTATGTATGCGCCACGGCCCGGAGTGACACGGTACATATCGTCATCTCATATCACTAGAACTAGCCCAGTACGGTTTCGCCGATTTGGGTGTGTCTCGTTCCAGCAGCTTGCTTGGCTTCCCCTGTATGCCCGTGCAGTAGGATAGTGCAGTTGTGCAGTGGTACGGGCACTCGTCCCTGTTTAATCCTCCGTCAACATGTCGTCACAATACATCGGGTTTGCGGGTCCAAAAAGTGAACTGCTCTGCAGCATTGTGTTGTATTTCCCGTGTGCTATTTGTGTTTTAGCCCAATGTATTTCAAGATACATGTCGCTTCCCCCTCCGCGTGGTTAGAGGGTTCCGACGGGGTCAGAAGCGATAATGTACCCAAATCCTAAGGCATGGTTAGGGTATGTCCTCCACTACCCTTATATCTGCAGGGAGGCAAGCATTGCAACGCTCCATGGGAGGTTTTCTATTGTTTTAATTGAGGGGATGATATCTGCTCGCATTCATGGCTGAGTGTCACTTCAAAAACTTTCTGTCTGCTTTTCCCAGACGTGCTCTGCCCTGGCAATGCTCTGTCTGACCTGTGCCGGTCAGGGCGGCTCTGACCCCCCCCCCCCCCCCCCCCTCAACCTTGCTGCAGGCCATGTCCCCCGCCCTGCGGAGCGATGTGGCCATGTTTGTCAATGGCAGCTGGATTGCCAACGTGCCGCACTTCAAGAAGTGTGAGCCGGTCTTCATCACGCAGGTTGGGCGCCTGCCCAATGCTGTCCCCCCCCCCCCCCCCCCCCTCTCTCTCTCCCCTCGCCCCCCAACACGCGCTTATAAGCACTGACACCGCCCGCTCGTCGCCCACAGGTCGCGCTTCACATGAACTACGTGGTGTTTCCGCCGGCAGAGACCATCGTGGAGGTCGGCGAGCGGCTGGACCACCTGTACATCGTCAAGCGCGGGATCGCCGTCGGCCGCGGCCGCCTCTTCACCACCGGGAAGGTGTTTGGGGAGGAGTCGCTGTACAAGATGGGGGAGGCGTCCTTCACCGTCCGCTCCCTCACCTTCACCGACGTCACGTACATCGCCTCCAACGCCTTTATGGTGCGCGGCCCGCGATGAGGCAGCCACCGCCGGCGTGCCACGCCTCCATGCCACCGCTACATGCTTCTGGTAAGAACGCCCCTGGGATCCCGCTGACACCACCCTCTGACGCGTCGCTTGTGCCTCTGTCGGGTGGCGTGCAGGAGCTCCTCGAGAACTTCCCCGAGTCCGAGGTGCAGTTCCGGAAGGCCTCCATCCGGGCGCTGTTCCACGAGGAGGTGCGGACGGAGGCTTGCCCCACATGCCCCCCCACTGTGCCCTGCGTCGTCCGACGATGGCGCCGGGCAGGGGCAGACGTGGAGCAGGCCTGACGCGCCCCGCTGGCCGCCGCGCAGGTGATGGCCTACTGCCAGGCGTACAACAACCTAAAGGAGGAGCAGCAGGAGATGGAGGTATTTCAGGTGCGCCCGCCCGCCCGCCCACCCTCCCGCCTGCCGCAGAGCCCCCCCCCCATGCGCAGCGCCGCCGACTGACTGTTCCGCTGTGTTCGGCTGCGGCGACCAGAGCTACACGCAGTCCCAGGAGCTGTCAGAGCAGCGGCAGGGGGGCGAGCCCTCGATCCGTTCGCAGCTCAGCCAGCCGTCGTTCGACAGCGTCCTCGAACCCGCGCCGCTCAACCGCGCCACGTCCTCGTTCCTCAAGTCCGATGCCGCGCACCGGCGCGTCCAGTTCTACGAGCGCAAGCTGCGCATGTTTCTCATGGTGAGCCGCCACGGGCCGTACCGTACCCACGCGCTATGTCCATCCATACTCGCACATAGGTGGCAGAAAAATTGTAAACGGTGGTGGCTGGCCGTGTCTTGCCACCCTTCTAGCGTTTTTTATTCTATTTTATCAATATGTTACTATTCTATCTGTCCCCAAACTATTATTATTACCGAAGTTCCATTGTAATAGACTGCTAAGACGAGATAACAATTACGTCATTCTTCATGTCTAGTGCATTTGATTACTACGCGGCGTTTCAATAGCCTTACAATGTATCATCATCTTTATGCCGAACGGTATTTTGATGGCAGTGTTTTAGATCGTGATCCAACAGTGTTGGAAATTCCGTCACTGGCCTCCCATGAGTCTTTCGGAATGCTTCCGCAATTTGCTTCTTGTCTTTAACGGAGCGTCGCCTACCGAGCGCTTTCCGTAACTGGATCGCTGCCTAAACGGCCGTCGTAGAGTTGCTGCAAGGGTTTCACTTGGTGCCAGTCGGGACAGGCAAAGAACCTAATGCCCCATGCAATCCTTACCAGTATGCGTACGCATCTTCACACGTTTCCCTATGCCGTATAAGTATCACCTTATGCGGGAACGTTGTGTCGGTCAGCATGTTCCGATATGTAACTCGTTATCTGTAACTCGTTATCGTTACTATTATGATTTAAAACGCCATCTCAACATCGTGCATCGCTCACTCCGCTTTCCTGTATCGCGTTCTAATTTAGAACAATGCACGTATACTTTTCCTGAATAAATGGGCAATATAAACTCAAACTATGTCCTTACTGCTTTTCTACATAAATTCGGGCTAAGATGTATCTCTCAGTTTTCTTTCCAAAACCTCCAAACTATCCACACATTTCCCATTTCTAGTCTATTCTATTTCCAATTGCAGGACTTATATCCTAATAGACTGGTAAGTTGAAAACACCCACGCACCTGTACTTTACCTTTTTCTACGCCTCAAAATGGGCTTACATGCAATCTATAAGAACATTTGCTGTAGTTCCGCTATATCATAGTCGAGATTTAACCTCTGACAGTAGGTCCGGCTCTTTTCTCGCTGTGTTCTTATTACTGTGTCGGCACCCGCGCACCAAAACACACCATGGCACGCGCTCTCAGATGCGATGGTCCCAAACACCCCGTTATTGTTTCGACCTGCGAACCCGTGAAAGTCTTCCGCGCACACGGCATCCGCCTCTGCGTGAATTCGTTGGCTGCGGAATGAATTGAGTGTGGAGCCGTAGTTGCCGGATGGGCGCCGCATCGGGTGGGGCGAAGGTGGTCGCTGACCGATGGCCTCGCGGCCGCAGGTATCGGGTCTCGAGAAGTTCAAGTACGACCGCAGCGCGCGCCAGATCCAGCGGGCGTGGCGCAAGCGGGCGGCGCGCCTGCGGGAGGAGGAGGAGCGCAAGTCCAAGCTGCTCAACACCTTCATGAGCGACCTGGTGACGGGCATCCAGACGACGGACGACCCGCCCGCGCTGCACCGGGCAAGCAGCACGACGGAGCCGCCGCGACAGGCGCCGCCCGCTGTGTGCGTGACCCCTCCTGCCGCTGCTGCCCGCTCATGCTGCTCCTCGCCATGCGCCTCGACATCCTAAACAAACGGCCGGCCGCTCTTATCTGACGCAACGCTGGGCGATGGTATCGCGCGCAGGAGCCGGACCTTCTCGGCAGGAAGCAGCGCTTCTCCGGCGAATAGTCAGCGGTCACTAGATATAGCTTCCGACCTCGACGGGGAAGGCAAGCCCGGCCCCTTTCCGCTGCTGTCAGCGAGGAGCTGTCCCTGCCGGTGCTGCCGGGCCGGGCCGGGCACGGCAGCATGTGCGGCTGCTGATGGCGACTGTCCGCAATGTACTGCGCTCCCTGCAGGCGGAAATCCAGCATGGGAAAGTCCGCCCTTGCGGCGGACAACGTCGGGCGGAGGGCTGCTGGATACAGGGCCGGCAATGTGAGACCGCCTCTCATCGCTCATCTGCTCGCTTTATCCCGTCACATTCAATTGGGTTCGAGGGCTACAAAGCACTGAACCGGTTTGGATCATCGATGTCGGAGATTTTGTTCCGCCACAGTCGTGGTGCACCCGATCCCTGATGTTCCGTGATGTTCCGCACTATAGAGGAGTTCCAGGCTAGGAAAGTTAAAGTCCTCGTAAAGTGTGGTGGGCAGCTCAGAGCTCCGTAAAGTGTGCTCGGGGTTTGCTCGCGCGTGTGGTCACACAGAAGTCTAGTTTACGCAGTGAAGACCTCGCAAAATGTTATACACGGCATCTATCAGTGGACGAACCGTTTTTTGGCCCGGAAGAAAATAAATCGTCCGATGTTTTCTAGGAACTACTCTGGTTCTTATTAGTGGCACTGGTGGAATTAGGAACATGCTGGGATGCAGGTGCCGACGCGAAACTAAGAACACCCCAAATAGGGACCTACCCTGTCTGCCGGAGGTCAAATGTGGATGACGCAACTGTAGCGGAACTAGAGCGGATGTTCTTATAGGTTGTACCCAGTCCCAAATTTGAGGCTTGTCGTAAAGTTACACGGAAAACTACCGGGTTAGCGGGTCGCAACAATGACAGGTTGTTTGGCACCATCGCATCGGAAAGCACATGTTATAATATCGTATTCCGATGCGGGTATACACGGGTGCCGGCGCAGTTAAAACAATGTGCGAATATGAACCCGCGCCCTGCCTGCCGGCAGATAAATCTAGACGAAACTGTAGCGGAACTTCAGCGGATGTTCTAATGGTTTGCTTGCATGCCCAATATTGACGCTTCTTATTGTCAGGGTTCTTATAGGTGCGTCGGAACTCATAGATTTCCGGATGAGTTGAGTTTTTTGCTCCTCGCTGCGGGTTATTCAAAGCAGCAATGTACAGCGAGCCCGGGCCTAGATTCGGCCCGCTGCTTGTATCGATTGTGTCCATGTATCATTTACTTCATGGGATGCGCCGAACAAGAGACCTGATGGCCGAGTGCCTGTGCTCTGAACCGCCGCAGGCCGAGCTTGCCCCCGGCGCCGAGACCGGAGCGATCCTCCACGGAGGGCAGCACGGCGCGGAAGCTGGAGGAGATGGAGTCTATTATGGCGTCCTTCCGGAGAGAGATGAGAATGATGAAGCAGGCAGTGCAGGTGCGTGTTTGCGGGTCCGCGTTGGTCCCAACCAACACCCGCGTCTCTGGTCCCGATGCGTGGGTAGGTGGTTTGGCTCAGGGCTAAGGAGCCGACTAAACTTCATTGCTGTTAGTAGAGTTCCGTGTTATACTCGCGGGAGGGGGAGGGGGTGGTCGCGGACTTGTGTGACAAAGTTACGTGGACCTGGGGCAGTTACGTCAGCTTTTGCGGATTCCTGGTCAAAATATTTGAGTGTGGTAGCTTCGGTTACGGATATGAGCCCAACTTCACCTAAATGGCGTACTTCAGTTGCATCATTAAGTTCCCGAGGGAACTCGGCATGACTTGATTTAATTGCGCGACCCCGCAAAGTGACGTGAATGGTTCTGAGGGTCATTCATGTTAGCTGAGTCGGCTGACGACGTTGAACACCACGTGCCTGGAGAGTACTCACGCGCAGCCCCGCCCTGACCCTCGTCGGCCCTCACTTGTGCCAATGCCCGTTGATGCCCTCAGCTGACGGCCCTGGAGATGACGATGGGCGGCGAGCAGAGGGCGGAGCGGGTGACCCCCTTCAGCGCCGCGACCTCCGCTTACTCGGGTGCGTCGAGGGCGTCCGGCAAGGGTCCCCCGCCGGGCAGGTAGCGGCAGCATGCGCGCTCCACTCGAGTAGAGAAACGACACATTGACCGCAGCTGCTGCCAGTTCTGGGCATCAAACAATCACGGCTGTACGGTATAACGGCCACCGAGACACCACGCGGCTACCCAAAACCAGGGTAAATTACATTGCATGCAGAGTTATAGCCTCTGCAGCGGATGGCCCCCAAATGACTGCGTCACAGGCGCACACCGCGCAGTCACGCGAGGCAACCCCGATTTTAAGCACAAAACGCTCAAGACGCATCCGGCAGGCACCCGAACCTGCCAGTCGCCATTGCGGGAGCAGCGCATGTCTACCGCAATGCGGCCGGGCGATGCTACGCTCACCCCCCCCCCCCCCCCCCCACACCTTCTCTCCCTCTGTATGTCTCTCCCGCGCTGCACACATTACGCGCTCGACAGGGATGCGCCGCTCGGTGTCAACATGCGACCACTGTGGCTCTTCACATTCTGATGGTGCAGGGCACAAGCCCTCTTACGCTGCGGCTGTGGCTGCGGCTGCGCATTGTGTATAATTGAGCGAGCTCTGCCCGCATCATCAGGTCGGTGCTATCCTCCTGGTGACCATTGTGACCCCCCTGCTTGGGCCGGAACGTCCATAGTCACTCTCCTGACTATGTGGAATTGCTCCCTAGTTATGGGAAATCGCGTCACCCCCAATTTGTCCGGTGCAATGCCTTGGCGTTTTGCTTGAGGAATGCGATACCGGAGCTGTTGCTGGTGTTCAGTCCGCTTTAATCGGCCATATCGCCTCGTTTCTTAGTTTTTAGTTTTTGCTAGTACAATACCGGACATTCTGGATGAAGCAGCGCTACTCCGGACACACGGGTTCATGTAGTCGGGCCGTATACGACAGCTGGCCTTCGCCGACAGCTGGTTCGCCCGGCGGGATCATAATCCTTAGTTGTAACAATTGTTAGTAACAAAATGTTGGTAACAAATTTCAAATTTCAAATTTACCCTCTGGACACATCAGCATGTACGAGTACGAATACCGAAGTACGTGTACTACTACAGCAAGACTAACTACGACGATGAGCAGCTGTTCTGGACTACTGTACGAGCATTATAACCCATTATCACTTCGAGCAGTACACGATACCTTAAGTACAGACGACGCTGACTGGTGCAGAATTGGGGATGGCGCATGTACGGTACAGGACTACAGGCCGGCCGGCCGACACTTACCTGCCACATCGCTGGGCCCCGCGGCCCGGCGCTAAGAGAGTACTGCTTAAATGTAGGCTTTTTCCTTCCCCAGTACTTTCCGTGCATTCTCTTGACGCTCTCCCTATAACCAAAAAGATAAACTACAGGTACCCGGGTAGGATAGTGGCTGTAGTGGCAGACTGGCGGCAGGCGAAACAGCAGCGAACTGGCGCAAGGCGGTCCGTAACGAATCCTTACTAATACTGGATCGCTGCCTGAAACGCCGTACAGGTACCGGTACCGGTACCATCACCCTGTACCGCAGACATCGGCCGGCGGACACGGTGTCACTTTTGTGTCGCCCATGGGACACAACTGGCAACATTAATGAAACCCTTGCTGCAGCGTCTCGAGGGTATCACCGTTGCCAGTTTTGCCCTGAGGGGGTGGAATAAAAGAAAACACTAAGGATTACAGGTACGCGGCAGTTCGGGGCGAGCGGGTGAAGTGAAGAGAGTAAACTTTACCTTTGCAAGGCTTATCCCCATACCTACCGTATGGTACACAGCTGTCTCGCGGCACCAGCAGTGATGTTATTGGGACTGATAACCGCGCCCCCCCCCCCCCCCCCCCGCCCCCATTTTGCGGGTATCGCCAGTAGCGTTCGCTATGCACCGAATACTGCGGGTTCCTCCGGCCCTACCCCGAGCAATGAAACCCCATTACTAACAATATCGCTCCTGTACGCGTACTGTCGTGTCGAGTATCCGATCTGCCGGGGAGTGACCGGCTGGACAGCACTTGAGGCCTAGAGGGGCACCGGGCGCCCCTCCCATCCCCTGGCCCAGCTCAGTAATATTTCAGGGTGACAGTCGTGTCTCGGGATTTGCTATGTATGCGGAGAGTGCGCGAGAGGCCTCAGTGAGAACAGTGGCGCAACACATTTTTCTTACACAAAAAGGTACGCATAGCGCGCTGGAGCTTGTGTAGGATGCGTGCGGCGTAGGGCTGGCCACGCGCAGTCACCGAGTGACACAGAGCATGTGTCGAGAGATAGCATGGGAAGAAATATTCTGAACACCGTATACTGGGAAGCGCACGCACAGATGCGGCGCATGAACGAACACAATCCAAACAAATGGAGCAATATAACTACGAAGGGGAGAGAAAAGGTGGCACTAAAGGAGGTGGGGGGGGGGGGGGGGGGGGCTATATATACATCTTGAATCATGGAGAGGAGGCAACTGTCATGGAGTCGAGGCAGCTGGTTCAGAGGTTCTCCATCAGGTGCGCCGGCAGCCGGTCCTCGGGGGACCCGTCCTCCGGGAATAGGCAGTAGTCCGGGGAGCCGGGCGCCGCGGGTGTCGAGTAGGCCGCGAGCAGGGCTTCCGGGGGGCTGGAGGCGTTGCCGGTCCTGGCGGGGCTGATCATGCCGCCGTCAAAGGGCGTGCGCGGGGACAGGTTGGCCAGCTTGCCGTGCGCTTCGCAGTCGGCCACCAGCTGCTCGACGTCGTACTGCGAGGCCTTGCGGGGGGCGGGCATTGAGGAGGGGAAGCGGCTGGACTCGGTCATAACCGGAAGCGCATGGTGGTACTGCTGCTGCTGCTGCCGCTGGGCTTGTTGCTGCGGCTGCGGCTGCTGGCTGAGCTGCAGCTGGGCCAGCAGCTCCAGGAGGCCAGGCGCCGGGTTGGCACCGGGCTGGCCGCCGCCAGCGCCCGACATGAGCGACGACATGAGGCCCAGGGTCTGCTGGTACTGCAGCACCTGCGCGCGGAGGAGGTCCTCCTGGGTGGGCTGCTGCGGCGCGACGACCGGGCAGCCGCGCAGCGCCAAAAGCTGCGCGATCAGGTCTGGCTGGCTGGCGGCGGCCGCGGGGGCTGGCTGCTGCGGCTGCGGCGCCACAGGCTGGCAGGTTGGGGTGCGCAGCTCCGGCAGGCTGTGCGCGAAGAAGCAGACGCTGCGACGGCAGTTGCGGCCGCTGTTGCACAGCTGCGTGCGGTAGCGCTCCGGGTGGAGGCAGGCCTCGAAGACGCCATGGCTGTAGGGGCAGTGGTCGCCACGCGGGCAGGGGCCGGCCTTGAAGTCGGGGCAGTTGGTAGCCGAGTAGGCGATGTGGCGCGGGTCACGCCGCGTGGCGCGCTCGCCCTTGTGCGCGAAGGGGCAGGCGCTCCACTCGTGACTGTACTTCTTGGGACACAGCATCACCTTGTAGACGTACATGTAAAACTGGTCGCTCTGCTCCCAGCCGTCCACCTGGATCCCCAGCTCCGCCAGCCCCTCCAGGGCGCGAGTGCGCGGGCTGACATCGCCCGCCGACGCCGACGCCTCGGGCGGGCAGGCCTCGCCACCCGGGACCGGCGTCGGCGGCGGCGCGGACGCGCGCTCCGAGCGCGGGCTGCTGCCCGCGGACGAACCGCGCGACGAGCTGGGCGCGCCGGACGAGCCGGGCGCGCCGCTCGCCCCGGTGTACGATCGGCGGTGCTTCGTCCTGCCGCCAGACGCGGCGGCCGGGGGTAGCAGGCCGGGCGGCGGCGTGCAGGCGGTAGCCCCGGCGTGAGAGGCGGATGACCCGGCGCCGGCATTGGTGATATCCAGGAGCGGGAGGGTGACCGACAGCGCGGGGCGGCCGGGCGGCGAGCGGACGGCTTCGGGACGGCACGCCGCCTGTCCAGCCGACGACAAGTACTGTGGCGCCGGTTGACTGCCACCGGGCGGCGAGGCGGGGCGAGACACGGCGCGGCCAGCCTGCCCGGCTACGGGAGCCGGCGTGGCGGGGTCTTGAGTGGCCTTGGCCCCAGGCGAGGGGCCACTGAAGGCCGCTGTTGTCATTGTGGGGGCTGGCGGGGTGATGGCGGCGGGTGGTGGACAGTGCCGGTTCGACCTGAACTCAACTACGGTATTTTATATATATGCTGTGTGCCTGGGGGGGCACGACGTGCGCGCTGTGCTGCGCAGCTGACCTGGCCCGGGGAGGGGGAGGGGTGGCTGCGAGGGCGGCTGCGGCTGCGAAAGCGGGCACGGGCGCGGGCGTGGAAATGCGTCTGAAGCTTGCTCACGCCGGCCGACTGTGTGAAAACTAGGGGCGGTGGGGCAACTTGGGCCCAACCGGTTCGTTGTGACGCCGCAGTCGGGTGTATGTGTGCTGTATGTGCAATGTCACAGGAGAGCTCCGCGGGAAGCGGGAAGTTTGAATTTGATGCGCCGCCTTGCGCGCCAGCCAGTACGGCACGTGCGGCCGCTCCCGCGTAGTGGTACGGTACGAGGATGCGCGGTTTTTGCCTATTTTGCCAGCAGGTGAGCGGTCGTTCTGCGCCGCTTGCGCTGCTGCGACGCGCATCAGTACTGAGAACGTAGTAAAAATAATAATCCTAATCCTTACTATAGCGTAGTATTCGTAGGTATAGCGACTGGTCGCTACTGTTACCGCCAGGTAAATATGAACTTGTATCGAGCACGTCGCCATTGAAGCAGGTGCTGCGCTGGAGTAGGACGACTACAGTCGCTGGACTAGCGACTGCTTAAAAACCCCAAAACCCGTAAAACCCTGTAGCGCTACAGAGATACCGCCCTGTAAAACCTTACCAGTGCCTCTTGTGCGCATCAGTCATCCATCCCGCCTTATGCGGGATGCGGGCCGCTTTTTGGCGGCTTGCTGTGTTGATTTTCTAATTCTGGGGAAATGCCCTTTTTGTAATTCACACCAGTACCAGCTGTTCTGGGGAACTGCCTTTTTGTAAATCACACCAGTGCGTCGTGCGAGGCGCGGGCCGCTTTTCGGCGGCGCTTGCTGTAAGGATTAGCTACAGGGTATACTGATTACTACGGCGATTTTCGTTATTATATATATTATCATTATCAGGACGATTCATACTAAGCGGCGCTTCGCGCCGGGGATCTGTGGAGGTGCCCCTACCTCTTGGGTTGAGCGTGGTGCGGGATGCGGGCCGCTTTTAGCTGGCTTGCAGTGTTGATCTTGTAATACTGTTGTTTCCGGGTAATAATGCTTTTAGCGTTAGATTTGTCAGTAATTTATTTTTCAAAAGAGACGTATTATTTTGTAAAACAGATTAAATCTGCAAGCCGCGTAAAAGCGGGCCGCTGACTACTGGTGTGCATTACAAAAAGGCCGGTACCCAACCCACCGCCTTGTTGTATTGTACTACTACCCCAAAAAAAAAAAAAACAGCACTACAAGATCAGCAATACAGTACAGGCCGCCTACAGGCGGCCCGCATCCCGCACGAGGCCGCGCAGGTCGGGCCGGTCGTCAGGTCTACGGGGCGAGCACGGCGCGAATCGCCACGCCCGCCGCCTGTACCGGCACCGGACGCCGGACGCCGTCGTTCGACCGTCGCCCGTCCGTCGACAGACGCCGGGCCCCGGGTCGGCGGACTGCCCCCGCACCGCGGCGACCCCTTTTTACAGCATCATACTTGGACTACCGTATAAGGAATAGTCGCTGAATAGTCTCGCTTGCTGATTCAGCAGTAAAAACGCGCTGCGGTACCGCGTTATTTTGGCGTTTTAGACGAATATATGACGTGCCTTGGCTAGAATACACGCGCATCCATTCAGAATGTTACCGTACACGTACCAATCCGTGAAATCAAACGAGCGAAGACCGAACGTATGACGGTTCATGCGCGAAGCGCGTATGGGGGAGGACGCCTAACAATCCGTGATAAAACCGTATTGCAACTGGTATCGATTCTCACGTATTCCAGGCGATTTCGGACGCGGCTCTCCTTTTCCTCCGCTCAACCCAAGAGGTAGGGGAACGGGTATACTGATTGTCGCGGTGGCGGATTTTTCTGGCCTTTTGTAATTCACACCAGTACAGGTACGGTCTAGAGCAGCTGACAGGTTGGGACTGGAACTGGCGGTCCATACCCCACGCTGATAACGATCTGTTGTCATGCAGTGTTATGTTCCGGTACAACAGTGCATTCGTTGCGTGGTATCTCGGTGCAGGGCAACACATTAGGGTCTTAGGGTTTGCACACTAAAATTCGCAACGTGAGATGGGCGCGAACTGACGTGGTAAGTTATGGTTTATAGCTAGCAGTCCATCACATCAACCACGTCACGTCATGAGGGCCTCCCACCCGATCATGCTTCTGACAAGGTTGTGGGCAGCTATGCGCAGCTCGACATCCTTCATCCACGCATCCTCATCCCACGGAAAAGGACTGGCGAAGTTGCTGTTGGAGGGGAAATTGGCTTTGACAATCTCTTCGACCACCTACTCCTTGCTTGAACTTAGTTGGTGACCATGGTTCTTGTCGTAAATTGGCCCTTGGCGCCACTGCTCCAAGGATTATATTGCTGTCGTACAAGGTACGAGCACGGTCACAATCCGGGGATGCTTGCAGCAGTGATGGCGCGCGGGTGGCGAATACAGGTAAACAGTGCCGCGAGTAGCCGGTTCCCTTCGTAACCAGCGTAGTGTCGCCATCCTGATCGCCAATCTCGCAATAGACTGGTATCATCATCAGTTGCTCTTTCGAGCTAATATGTCTGACGGCTACCGCCCCCCGCCCCCGCCCACGCCCCACCCGCAACGATGGCGGATGTCGTCGCGCAGCGCAAGGAGCTCCTTGACGAGGTGCGGGCCCAACGCGCCGCCGCCGCCAAACTTCCCTGGCTTCTCCTCTGACGCATATGACTACTGAGCAACCCTCGTGCTTTTTACCGCCATGGCCACATACCGTTCATCCTCATGCAAACACGCACACTCACACGCGAGTCTCATAATATGCCGTTAACGTTGTTGGACACGCCCTATAATTGACACAACGGACGTACCGGGCAGAATAAAGGCGTTGATTCATTTCGAAATCCACGTTCATGCTGATACATACATCCGTTTTGCATTTGTGTATGTTAAATAGAAATCGTTCTGCCGACTTGCTGTAGAATTTGTTTATAGATATGGACAAGTTTGGTTCAAATACGCCGGGTACAACATCGCTCGTCCATCATTTCAATTTTCCATGCTTAGCCTTCCGCCCGCTTTGCATGGTAGGGGCAGTTATTTCGTGTTGATTTTGGATTCCTGGGTATTTAAGTATAACAAGTACGCCTATTTGTCGATTAAGTACGTTGTGCAGAACATGCGGGCGCATGCCTCTGCCATTATATTGTCACTAGTTAGCACATGCGCCACACACATGTTGCTCGTCATTTACGAAAAAGCACGTTGCATCACATCTCATTTATTTATTGTCAATCGGGCACATATTTTTTATCAATGCTATGTTGATTTTGCATATTGTGCATGATTGCTTGTTTCCGTGTCAGGTACCGGCCTCGCAAATGCGCCACTGCCGTTGCACGATACTGCTTAGTCTTGTGCATATATTGTGATCCGCAAGACAAATATATCTCGTAATTAGATAAATAAATCTATCGCGCAATGAGTGGCGGTATTAATGCCATTAATTACCTATGTGAAATGAGTCGTGCTTGTCATGCAGACAAATGTGTCGCCCTTGTAGAATTGTATCTCCTACGATTACTTCTCGTAGTATATACTTGCGGTTCAACAATGGCAGCGGTAACTACAACGACCATATTTATGCTTATGAAAAGTAATCTCCCAGTCGATAACATTATCCCTACGTATAAGCGCTCTCATGGCGTAGTGCGCAGCGGCGCCGACCCTCCGCCATCTCCTCGGCTAGGTAGGAGGTAACGACTAGCAATAATGCGTTTACAGACGACCCGGGATGCAAGATGACGCACCGCGATAGTGGCTCTTATGGGTATTGGGCCGGATGAGCGATCCCCGCTTGCCATGCATGCGATCTACTACGCATGATTGCCCTCCTCCTACTTAAATGACACTATGCAACATCTAATTTGAATTGATTAATTTGTTTTTATTTCAGATTTGCATGAGCTTTGTTACAATTGAATCAAGTTTGGTCTTGACAAACATTCTTTATCCAACATAGCATGGACCCCCGCCCCCTATTGACAAACCCGCCCAGGGTGCGCTTAATTAAAGCCCGCCCGGTGGGGCCTATGTATAGGCCACGTGCCTATGTTGCAGTACATGTACTAATTTGCATCGGTGGTACGGTACACTACAAGTGAGTCATACATGGTTTTACACTCTTACAAGGGCGCCAGCTTGTACTCGCTAGCCCGGCTGCAGAAACCCGTGATCACGTGACCGCGCCGTATATGCGCATGCTCCCGCCGTGTATTCTCCCCCGGAAGTCGCAGCATGCTCCAGCGCTTGCTCCATCGGCCACGGCCAAGCGGTGAGGCCACTCGAGGTGCTGAGATCACCCCCACCTTGAGCTGCTGCTAGCGGTGTCCCCGGACGTCTTCGGAGCTCGGAGGTGCGGGCGGGGAAACACCCCCTAGCCCGTTTGCCGTATGCTCGCCGATCTCGTGCAACACGCCAACGCCGGATCGCCCGCGACGCGTAGCGCAGCCACCTGCCCACGCTCCTGGCCAAGATCACCGTCCGAGGGCGGCTTCCCGTGCCCCGTGCACGGTTGGATGAATTACATATGCTACCGTGCAAGGCTGTGTCGAGTATCATACCGCCTCCCGTACTGGGAGGGTCGTACCGAGGTACGGGAACGCGATTTAATTTCCAACAGCCCTTGTGAGTAGGCTGCCCCAATCCGAGTCGTACACACCCCCTCACCACATGTAGGCAGATCTCGGAGAGGATGAAGCAAGGCCGAGGTCCTACATTAATTATTTTTAGCAGCCCTCCGTACATGCATGGGTGCTGCCCTCCGGCGGCGCGAGCAAGCGCTACGATGTTGCATTGACTACAAGCAGTGAAAACCCCCCGGTCTCCCCGGTCGGCTCATGATCCGATGACTCGCCACAACATGCCACCCCGCTTAGCCCCCTGCCGCGCCCAGCCGGGCACGAGTAGTCTGCTTGGGGGTTACTTGCGCCCACCACGTGGAAGTGGGGGTGGTGCCGCCAAGCTTGTCGCACCCATGGTCCTCCGCTACTGGTGGCGGGCCGCTGCTTGGCGGCGGGCGACTCGATTTTTAATAACGTACTGATCAACTACTGATACGGGACCCGCTTAGCTAGGGATGTTCGCTCGGCTGGCATCGTAGACCGGCATGCTACTGTCCCATTGCGAGTACAATCACCTCGGTCCCCCGGCAGCCCATTCGACTTCACGACGGTATATCTTACAGTGCAGCCTTGCGCGAGTTCGGAGCGGTCTATGCCTCTAGGTGGTGTTCGTTTGGAGAGCATGTATCGCGCGATCAAGTGGTAGATTGAAAAACGACCCCCCCCCCCCCGCCCCGTGCCGCTTCTCCCCTTCCGCCCTTACTTGCCATCCATCCTAAACCTCCAGCCTTGCGATCCCCGCCGTTGTACCCATCATGTATGCCCACACACGTGCTGAAGGAGGTGGTTGTCGCATGAATGGCCCAAACATTGTAATTTGAGCCCCCCGTTGCCTACTACAAGGCTATTGACCTCACAACTCTTCCCCATCCTGCCCCCTCCTCCCCTCCCCCCTCTAGTTTCAGCGTTCCACGCCCCACGCGCTAGCACCTAATCACATGGGCACCACACCCGAGGCCGATCTCGCCTTTACACACACCATACACAGGTCGCGCGGGATCCGGGTTTTCACTTTTCTAAATCGACAGTCCACGGCACACGCCATCACGCGACGGGTGTTTCGGTCGCCTGCTGGCATGGCCGGGGGGTTGCCGACCCGCAGAGGGACACACATTGCAATGCATGCATGCTAGACACATTCCACTCACACGTTTATTGAGGGAGAGAAAGCGACAGACTTCCTACATGTTGCCACACTTAGTGCTTCACAACAAGATAAACGGACAACACGGCTTCCATGGTTCGCCGTGCGGCGCGGTCATTGAATAAAGGTGACCTCGCAATGCGCCAGCAGCTCCGACGAAAAGCACCCCACACCGTCACTCGTGCTCACCTTCGCGGCCGCGCCCGCGACCGCCGCCACATCCACGCCCGCGTCCAACGAGCGCCGCCGGTGTGCGAGCAGTAGCGGTAGCTTTTGCACTGTTGGCGACGGTCGCCTCGAAGACGCGACGCTCGTAGTCCTTCATCATGTCCCCGAAAATCGCATAGCCCAGATGTTCGGCGGCAGGCTGAAAATGATGGGGCCACAGTACATCCCGAACACCTTGGTCACCGTGTACACACTTGATCTCGTGAAGCCTCCGCATGAAACTTAGACGAAAGCCGAAAGCCTTGTCGATTGCCTCTGGCTGCGTGATTCCGAGCGAGCGCGAGGTAGGGGGCGGTGAAGTCTTGATTAGCATTAAGGACGTAGGGTAGCAGCTCGTCGAGGGCCACGAAAAGAGAAGCCATGTGGCCCCCAAAACACGTCATCCAAAGATACTCCTCCGGGGCCGGCAGACGCCGGTCACCTTGTTTGAGGTAGTCGTTCGTCAGGTCGGTACTCAAAGAGAAGAGCCTAGGCACTCGGTTGACCGGTCGAACGGCCTCGTAACCATGCTCTCCTCGTTGCAGTAGCTCTGACACCGCGGGGTAGTCGTCCTCGTCACTCGCGGATTTTGCTCCGACACGGCCGCTATGGGATAGCTCTAGCTAGTTGGGGCGCTCTGCGGCTCATCCCTCGTTGCATGTCGGCTGTCCCACGACGAGTTGTGGCCGCCCGGAACCAGAGCCATGTGCCCCGTTTCCATCAGCACCATGATCACGAGCCGTCCATTGAGCTAACGCCGATGTACGCTCGCGCAACAATGTAGATTGGGCCTTGATGATGTCTGCTTGTAGCGATTCAAACGTGGGATCACCGACAAGTCTTCTCCATCTGTCATGGTAACGCCCGGACGTACGCATGAGACTTTTACACACGGATGGTGAGCCGGGAGTGGTCTTGAAACAACATGTGACCTTGGTCGCTACATGTTACGAGACATTGAATCGCTGCGTGTAACGCAGCGAAACTGGAAGATGGCATGCCTTGCGTTGTTACCGATGCTTTTATGTCTATCTACTCGTGCTGCACCCAACAGGGCGCAACGGCGGGTGAACTAGTAACCCGTACCACTTAGCAGCAACGGTAGCCGGAGAAAAAGCGGTTAGGAAAGGATGAAACCCTATAAATAAACTAGCATAGATCATACCTGCTTCGTACATACGTATCGTTTCTATAGCGACAGGACACAATGGGCGAGAATGAAGCGAAACTGCTTTGTTTTGACGACGACATTATTAACCCAATTTTGGAATTTTTTTCTGGTGGAAGCCTGGACGACGCCCCCCCCCCCCCCCCCCCCCCCAAAAAAAAAACACCCCCCTTCGACGGAACCACCCGGCTGGGCGGGGATTCCTACATATAAATCTGCAACCCGGCTCGTAGCGTCCGGATAAACCCTTTCACCAACGGTCAATGGCGGCCATGCGTGCAGACGTGTGCGCAGTGCGCACAACAGTGCGCAGACGACATTGGATGAGAGTACAGCAATTTGAAATACTGACAATTAAAGCATCTATTTATACGTGTCCACTTTTAATCCTTACCTGTTCAGCCGCTCGTCCAGAGAGCTGGATTGTCCTCGTACATATCTGCTGGCCAACCTTTCCTTGGTGCCTGCATGCGCCCTGTCTACATCAGTTGCTCTTTCTACATCAGTCGCGGACCCTTACTGGTACGCGCCACTCCTGTTGCAGAGGCAAACACGTACAAGCAGGCAAACTCGACGACATCCCCCCTTTACCCTTCCCGTCACTGTAACGCTGCCGGAATTCATGGCCGTATCAAGGGACGCGGCGCTTCCCCTACGAATGGGCATGCAGATGTAAAGCGGAAGAAGTAAAGCGGTCGGCAAGATAGCGCGCGTCACTGCGTCGGACTAATCTGAAGCGAAACTCCGGCATGGCGGCGACTGCAGACAGCGAGGCTAAGACCACCGATAGTCGGGGCGTGGGGCGGCAGGGGTGTTGCTGGCCTATCTTCGCGGCGGTCCGATGGGTGCAAAGCCGGCCGTGGGGCGACGTCGACAACTATGCGCAGGCGCTACAGCGCACGCTGGCCTTGGTGACGGTCCTTCTGCTTGGAGTGGGAATATATTTCTGGGTTGCAGCTAATCAGGGGGCGACGGCCGCGAACTCGTGGTTTGTCATGGTCATTATCAGCGCCAGACACACCGTCATCCTGTCCCGGCCCTCGATGGGGGAGGCCAACCGCACAGCCCTGATAAATGTCGTCGCCACGGCGGTCGCCGGTGCTGTGGGCTTCGGGCTCGTGATGCTCGGTGCAGCACATCCGGTGGTCTGCTTCCTCCTGCTCCTGGCGGCAATTATGCCCGTCTACTACAGCACGAAACGCCTGAGCTTGTCGGAGGACTTTCCCCTGCTGTTCTGCTCAACGGTAGTGTCCATCACACTGCTGGCGCTGGCCGCCAGAACGGTCGCAAAGGGAGCGGAGGTAGCGCTGAACGGCACCGTGGGGATACTAATCGCGGTTTTTGTCACGCTTGCCTTCGCATCTGCGCTATTCCCCAGGTGCGTCGTGCCGCCACTCTCAAAATTTAGTGTGCGAGTCTGCTGCCTTATCACCTGTTCCGCACTGTGGTGTCCACCTGTTGGTGGCGATGGCCACACCTGTCTACCCGATACCAACACCTCTCACGCCTACTTACATGCTTGTATACATATACTCATACATTATACAACATATATGTACAAATAACGTAATATACACTACGCATACGCGAAAGCATGCAAATATAATTAGTATATGCGGCAGATGTAGGTGCAAATATGAAATGTCGTGTGTACCTAGTGCGGTACAATACATGGATCTACACTTGTAGTTACATTGGACCCGGTATTTACAGCTTGAGTGTATATATTGCATATATTTACGTCTACGCCGTGCAGCATGTAAATTGCCTTCCGTGCACTCATTGCGGAGCAGGACAGGCAGTCTGGAGGCGCTCCGCGGGGTGAAGAAGCTGCTGAAAGAGACGCACGCGCTCAGCCGTCTGGTGATGGGCTCGATGCCGGCGGAGGCGGGGGGCGTCACGCAGCACCCCTTCCTGCCGGATGGCGAGGTGGCGCCTGATCCGGTGACGCTGGCGGCGAAGCAAGAGGAGACGATGTTAAAGATATTCACCATAGCCGGCAGCATCGAGGGAAAATTGGAAATCAGCGACAACGAGGGCTTCCTCCCCTTGGGGCCCGCGCGGGGTATATTCTTGCCTTGCTGGCCATGTCACTGCCTCGGGCCGCGCCTCCCTCGGCGGGAACTGCTCAGGTGCGGACCAATGCGGCGTCTGACCAGAATGCCTTTTGATGGAGGCCGCCGGATCGGTGCTGACTGACCTGCATCTTGCAGGCTGGCGTCCGCGCTGCACAGCACGGCGGCGCTCCTGACCGAACTGCGTCACATCATGGGCCAGCTGAGGAACGTGGACCCCGGTGTCTGGCGCCAGCTCAAGGCGATCTACCACGACCCATCGGCGGATGGGGGCTCGCAGGGCATCCCGCAAGCCAGCTTCTCCAGGATCTGCGTCCTCCTGGGCATGGTGCTCCGCGACATGGCGGACAGCTTCCCGGATGGCATGGCGGCAGTGGAGGTGCTATGCCCCAGCCAAAACCTTCGGGAGCTGCAGCGCTGCGTGTCCGACATGAGGCGGCGGGAGGCGGAGCTGTGGCGAGCCGTTGTGGCGGAGGAGAAGCAAAGAGCGCGACTTGTGTTTGAGAGCGGGATAACGGGCCTGACGCACGTGAACAGCTTCGCAGGCTTCAAGTTCACCCTGCAGCAGCTCGTTCTGGAGGTTACCGAGATACATGCGCTGGTGAATGCGGCGCTGCAGACCATCCCGTGGGCGCAGCTGCCGCAAGAGACGGCCACAGAGCTGGTGAAAACAGCCGCTTGAGACACCCAAACGACGGTCGCTATGGCCCACGAGCTGTAGAATGTAATCAGGACCGGCAATAGCGCCGCGTGGACCATATCACATCCCTGCCCAGCCCCATACTGTATAAATACACATTCACCATGCCGTTGGTTGGGGCCAGGGTTGTGCACAAGTCTCCAGGTTTTAGGTCCAGAGTTATGTCAAAAGGCATAAGCATAAGGCATAGCATAGGTAATTAAGTTATGCCATAACTACCCTAAAATAATTGTGTAACTGGGCATCACTGTGGGCGAACCCCCACTCGCACTTCTCCCCGTTCATAGGTGTGACAACGCATCTATCTCGCAGATCATTCGCATCCGCGTCCCCGCTCCGGTGTTGGGATTCCTGCGGGGGGCGCTGCCGGGGCGGGCAGGGCGGCGGCCGAGTCGTAGTTGCTGTTCAGGGCGGCCTGTGATGAGGCTGTGATGCCATCACCGCGTCATGCGCCAATCGGGGGGGTGATCCGTTGGGGCAGGGGCGGCATCACGCGTTGCTGCCGTGTAGATGGCGCTGCCCGATCGCAGCACCGCCTGGTTGCTTGGATCGTCATTTCAGCGGCGCGGCCACTTAAGAGTTTGACTCATCGACGCTGGCGCAATATCGAAATAGGCGCATTGGCGGAACATCTGCATTGATTTTTTGTGTATTAATACACTGACGAGTTCCCCAAAAAGCGGCAAGCACTTATTGTCGCTGATTCTTCGCCTCATGTCGCATGTTTGCGCATGTCTGCCAGTGTGTCAATCCATGTCGCCCATCATGGTACTCCGTGTGTGTGTGTGTGTGTGTATATATACATGTGTACATATATACATGTATATACATATATAATTTGACCAGGCGTAGTATCCTGATTGGACGTGTCTACCATTGACTGCCTTAATGACTATGTATATACATATACATATATATACCAAGCGCCATATCATGCTATGCCCGCTAAGTAATGCATGAGCATCACTTTATGTTTATATAACCGGTAAAATCGTACTTATTTAGTGTATCATATATAATTATACACACAAAAGCACGAACAAACCCAGCAGTCTTGTACCAATAAATTGTGGCATGTGTTATCCCATGGTTGTGCCTATGCCTTATGCGTGGAATACTTGTGCTCATAGCCATGCCACAATCATGGTATGCCGGGCGAATCACATAACTATGCGCCTATGTCATCGTTAGTTATGTCATAACATAGCCTCCCCACATCCCACTTATTCACAGCCCTGGTGGGGACGCGGAATTCAAAGGCGGGATGGCCAGTATCTCCCGTTGGTGTGAATTACAGGGCCCCAAAGCCGCCACCCGGGCCTGCCGGCGCTGTGCCGGGCTTTGGGAGCGTGGCAGCCTGGCGTCGAAAATAGGTCTCCAGGACCTGGAGCTCCCCGACGCCGCTGTTGGATAGCGCCAGGACCTCGTCCAGAACCTCCGTGATCGAGTGCTTCAGAGTCGCGAGGTCAACCGCAGTGAGCGAGGGGTCCTGGAACCAGGGCAAGTGAATGATAGCCGAGGACAAGCAGAGATGCAGCCTGATCAGGCACCCGTTGATGCTCTGCAGAGAGTCCAGGAAGGAGAACCACAGCATGTGGTTGTCCAGGCTGGCAAGCCGGCGTCGTGCCGTCTCGCCGCCATCCAACACCTGGGCATACTGACGGTCCCGCACCTCCGCTTCGCTGCTCAGCAGCTCAAGCACCTCTCGCTGAAGCATGACAATGTGCTGGTCGGAGGGCAGCCTCGCGCTGCCAGGCCTCATGTACGATGGAACCTTATCCCGCAGCTCCTGCATGCTGGCCTCGATGAGGTCCGCGATGTGGGGGATGGCGCCTACAGGATAGCGGTTGGCCTCCAGCTCTGACAGCATTTCCTGTGTCAGACCGAGTCGGATTCGATTCCCCAGCAACGAGGCGGTCCTGGCCAGATCACGCACGGATCTATGCACCAGCCTGAAGTGCGGCTGCGAGATGGAATTCAGGCCCCGAAATGGCCAGCACGGCACCACTGTATAGCCACCACCGACCAACCGAACGTAGCACTCATTCTGGGAGGTATCCAGCTTTTCCATCAGAGCGCCCCCCTTCTGCAGCAGGCTCCAAAGGTGCCTGTCGCTCCTGTGCATCGCCCTGAGCTCCAGGCTGACCGCTAAACTTCCCTCTTCGATTGAGCTGTCAGAACTCGTGTTTGATGACCGCGAGGAGACGCCAGCAGCGCTGATCTGGTGGCTGTGGCGGAGCAGTCGCAGCGAGTGGTGCAGCTGGCTGTTGAGCGACCCCATTACCTTCCGAAGAGCCGTTAAGTACGACCACGTGCAGGAAACAGGGAACAAGCAACAGCCAATGACGAACGACATGACGATGCCGATAGTAGTGCCGATAATCAAAGCCAGCGCTTGATCGGTTGCAGCCTGCCGCGATCCGCGCACAAAGCTCCAGCTCACTACCGACAGCGTCGTCGTCGCAAATGTCACAGCGAGCTTGTCCTTCATGTTCAGCAGCTTGGGGGAGACGAGCAGCACGAACACCAGCAGCGTCACCGATATGAATACGTAGAGCGGGTGGGCCATGCTGTCCAAGCCGGTTGCGCGGTCGGTGGTCCACATGAGGGCCAGCCCCAACACTCCTCCCAGAATGTTGCCGGTTAGAGACAGCGCTGCAGTTACTACGCCCGCGCCAGAAGCGGGCTTGCTGTAGGACAGGTATGTTGTTGCCGCGTATACCCACGTCCTGCGCAGAGCACACCGCTTCAGGCTTTCCCGGCGACATCCTCTTCAGGGGGATATTACTATCCCCTCGGGGACACCAGGCCACCGCGAGGTCGGGGGGGGAAACACCACTAGAGGCGATTCTGCAGGCAGCCGGTATCGAGCGCGTAGCCGCTACCTGTAGAAGTTACGTTCCACCGTTGGATTGTAGTTGGCCCCTTGAACAAGCGCTACGAGCGGGCGGCCAACCACCGCGAAGAAGTAAGTGATGGCCAAGCCCAACGTGTAGTGCATCGTATAGCTCCACGATGCGACGGCATCGCTGCCGTCCTTGTCATCCACAGTGCGAGCGCCCAGCACGCGCTTTGCTTGCTGCCACCATCCACCATCAGCGGTGTGTACTTGGTTATCGACGGAACCGGAACCTGCATGGGCCGTAGGCTCGTGCTTTTCGTCGGAGGCGACAGGGGGGGATGCCATGCCGACGAACCTGACAACGACACTGCTGAAAGGCGCGTGCACTGTAACAAACCCTCGAAACGAAATAGATGTGCTCGCGCGCGCGTGCCGACCCCCGCAGTTGTAGTGCAGTGGGAGTCTCTGTGCAAAGTTGGTGCCCGCCCTTGTGGCCAAGAATAATTGCAGCCCGCAGGCAAATTGGGTTCAGCATGAGCGTCCGGACGTTGAACGATGACGGCGGTAGGTTGCGGCGGAGGCCAGTTGCGGCGCAACCGCGCGGCGAGGAGAGCCGAAAATTACTCGCGACAACACCGGCATCCTTTGCGGCGAAAAAATGGTAGTCGCTAGAAAATATGTGCTGGTAGCACTATCAGCACCTCCTTAATTAAATATGTCGGCGCAGGCGCTGCAACCTGTGTTCAGGGTACCGTATTTCGGTACCTGCACCGGTATGCCGCCATACTACATTATTGGCTAATCACGTATGCAGTCAGGGGATGATGGAAATCCATAGTTAATACTCGGCGAAGTAGTCGCTAGCACAGGTACCGGGTAGCATACCGCCACGCACGGCACGGTTGCGTACACAACCGGCCGCGTCAAGCGCGTTAACTATTATAAAATGCTACACAGTCGCCACTACCGGAACTAACTGGTACTTCATTCATAATATCATAAATATAGGAGTGATAAAATGTTTTATCACTGTATGCATATCGTTCAACAGAAATAATCACTAGCTAATAATAAATATTTCAGAATCATCGGTGGTAAGTTGTCAGTTGGTCCAGGGGTTTGCGAATCCGGCGGCGAACTTCGCGCTGCTGTGTTCACACGGGTATATGACATCGGGTTAATTTACATTGACATGAGTACATATGTACAATAGTACAATTATCGGTACGGGTACATACTAAGCGGCGCTTCGCGCCGGGGATTTGTGGAGGTGCCCCTACCTCTTGGGTTGAGCGTGGTGCGGCCGTGCGGGATGCGGGCCGCTTTTAGCCGGCTTGTCGTGTTGATCTTGTAATACTGTTGTTTCCGGGTAATAATGCTTTTAGCGTTAGATTTGTCAGTAATTTGTTTTTCAAAAGAGACGTATTATTTTGTAAAACAGATTAAATCTGCAAGCCGCGTAAAAGCGGGCCGCCGACCACTGGTGTGCATTACAAAAAGGCCGGTATCCAACCCACCGCTAAAAGCAGCACTGCAAGATCAGCAATACAGTACAAGCCGCCTACAGGCGGCCCGCATCCCGCACGAGGCCGCGCAGGTCGGGCCGGTCGTCAGGTCTACGGGGCGGGCACGCCGCGAATCGCCACGCCCGCCGCCTGTACGAGCACCGGACGCCGGACGCCGCCGTTCGACCGTCGCCCGTCCGTCGACGGACGCCGGGCCCCGGGTCGGCGGACTGCCCCCGCACCGCGGCGACCCCTTTTTACAGCACCATACTTGGACTATTATTTACATCGGGGCTTTCACAAAAACGCACTACAAAGAGAACTAAGAGCAATTATGAGAGGTTGCCAGCAAAAGAGATACTTAAGCCTGAAAACAAGGTCGAACAGGAGGACAGGGAGCCAATAGACAAAAAGGAGCCAAGGGAACCACGAAGTCACTTAGCTGCCAGAAACTCCAAGAACCCCCGCCCCGGGGTAGGCTATCAGGCACGGCGAGGACGCTTGCAGCCAATGACCCGGGTCATAGCAACACATGCCGACGAACGACGCGACGCGGGCGCAGGAGCACCATCACGTGCCACACGCGCGGCCGCGACCCCGCCAAGAACATTGTCTGCATGAGCCATGTTGATGAGCAAGGAGAAACGGCGGCGCCACGCAGACAAGAGCTGGCCGATATTCTTGCCAGTGTGTGCTTGGCTAGCTTTCGCGAGCTCCACCAAGAAGGCCTCAGCGTGCGGGGCCAGCGAGCCAAACTCGGAAACGGCGAAAGGGACAAAGCGAAGCATGCCGGCGGCGTTTCGGACACCCTCGTCATACTTCTGGATTTTGTGGCGCTCTGCAGCCCGCAAAGCAGTCGTTGGATCCGGGGTTGACACGCCGAGGATAGGGGCAATGGTGGTATCGACAGCAACCGTGTTTCCGCGGATACCGCCATACCCAAAAAGCCCAACATCGGCGGGCCGCCCGTCGCTGCCCTTCGGGAGAGAAACAAGCACCGACGGCTCCGTGAGGATCTGGACACCCACGCCCAGCGCTGACTTCACGTCGTGGCAAATGTCGGAAAGGCCATGTGCCGCCCACTCGTGTGCGGCGTGATTGGAGTCGCCCCCAGAGCAGCGTGCCACGTGATCAGCGTATGCAACCGCCCAAGTTGAAGGAGTGAACTCCACGCCAGCATCCTCAAAACGGGCAAGCATGCCTTGTACCGAGAAGGAGCAAGAAGCACAAGAGCATGGCTCGCCAAGGGAGAGGACAGGAGACGCCGGAAGGCCAAATGGGCGGCAAGCGGCCACACGGAACATGGAATCGTAGTACTCAGGGGAACGCTCACGGACTTCACCAAGGCGACCCTCACATGGAGGATCAGTCACCAGGAACGCCGTCGCAGCGCGTAAGAGGCGGCCTCGGAAGCGGTTGCTGTCAGGGCCGCTTCTAGGCATACGCGCAGCCAGCTTTGCGAAACGGACCGTGTGGATGCGGTGGCTCAGGGTTTCCTGTACTTTCCGCATGGAGTGCAAGGGGAAGTCCGAGTAATGCGGGATAGCTTGGAGGTCGGCCGCCGAGCGCAAAGCAGACGCCGGCTCAGCCCCGGCGTCCGAGCAGCCGGCCCGGGCAACGTGGGAGCGCTTGGAGGGGAGCAACTTCAAGGCAGAGGCCAATGGCCCCGCTAGATCTTCGAGCACCGCGTCTCCACACTCGTTAACGACACGCGTATGAGCGGTATACTTGGACTACCGTGTGTAATAGGTAAGGAATAGTCGCTGAATATAGTCTCGAATGCTGATTCAGCAATAAAAACGCGCTGCGGTACCGCGTTATTTTGGCGTTTTAGACGAATACATGACGTGCCTGAGCTAGAATACACGCGCATCCATTCAGAATCTTGCCGTCTTCGGAGGTGTGCCTAGAAATCAAACGAGCACAGATCGAACATATGACGGTTCATACGCGAAGACGCAGCACAGGAGGACGGACGGACGGAGGACGGAGGACGGACGCCTAAAAATCCGTGATAAAACCGTATTGTTACCGGTATCGATTCTCACGTATTCCAGGCGATTTCGGACGCGGCTCTCCTTTTCCTCCGCTCAACCCAAAAAGAGGTAGGGGAATATGTTAATCGTGCAGTAAAATAAAATAATTACAGGATTAACACATGCTGGGTGTAGTTCGCCCGGGTCATCGGCCGAATAAGCCGCCCCAGCACTTGCTTGGCCTCTTTCGCCAACTGCAGCTCATTGGAGGTCTGGCAAAGCCCTTACATGCTCTAAACTAGTTTCTTGAGTTTCTCCCTTTCCCTAACCGCGTATGCTACTAGCTGCATGTGGTGTTTCAATGGTGCGGGAGAGCGGGTTACTAGCTCATCACCCGTTCATTGTTGCGCCCTTTAACTATTTCGTGTGCAAAACATGAAGACACATATAAGCAGTCGCAGCAAATAAAGCATAGCATGGCAGTCTGCCGTCTTTCCCGCTTTTGCCATGTTGCACACTGCGAAACTATCGTGTGCACTAACTACATATGTGCGCGCAAAGGATATTAACTTAGGTTGTTTTCACGGCCGCGCGCGGTTGAGTCTATTCGCTAGTGTGCAGTAATGTTTCGTGTTTCATATTATTGTTTTATTGCACGCCGGTGCGTAACCATGCCATGCTAAGAAGAACCCGCCAGAGGGGAGGTGACACACGGATCGCTTCAATCGGACATCATGGCGGAGACTCAGTCCGCTACGATGATGGAGTTTTCCTTGTCGAAAACTCAACTTTGGGAGGCTCGTGAGCGCGACGACGGAGGTATTGGAGGAGCACATTATGGCTCCAAGGCCGTGGTACGATTGGAAAGCAACGAAAAAGCGACCATGCGCCCCGACTTGCTAGCGCCAGCCCACGGCGGCCCTGCCAATTCAAATCAAATCCGATATGGAGGATGTTTGCCTCTCGGTAGTGTCGGAGCTTTTGCATAGCAATAATACCCGGCTATACGAGGACGTGCGACCGACCCACTCGGTGCGCGGCTTGTTCCATCCACGTGCCGATTTAACGCACAACTTCCTCAAGCATGATGACCCGCTTCATTGGGAGGGGTGCCTTTGGATGACATGTCACGGAGCTCGCTATGCGGCGCTTTTCGTGGACCCTGGCGACATGTTATACGCTACGTCTCGTCTAGCATCCGCGAGTGACGTGGCCCGCTACCTTCCTCGAGCGCGCGGAACCACGTCGAGACCATCGACAAGGCGTTTCGTTTCCGTCTAGCTTTTCTGCGTAAGGTCAACGAGATCAAACGCGCGCAGTCACGGTGATCGGGGGTTGCTGGACGTGTTGCTTGCGCAACGTTTCCAGCCCTCGGCGGAGCACCACGGCTCGGTGGTTTTCGGCGACGTGATGCGTGACTCCGAGCGTCGAGTCTTCAATCGAGGCTACAGTGAGTAGTTCTGCCATGGCTACCGCTACCCCCTGACATGTATGGGACGTGGTTGCAGGCGAAGCCAACACGAGGGCCAGCGTGAGTGACGGCGTGGGCCGCCCCTCGCCGGAGGTCCTAACGCGTTGCGGGCGATTCACCTTTCGGCGACCACTGCACTACGTTCCATGGCATCTCTACGGCGGGACGACCGGCTTGTATCCGGCCCGGAACCCCCTTCATTACAAACTTTTTTCGACCCTGCTGAGTACGGCGCTCATTGCAACAACCGTCAGCGGCTCAACCATGCATCCGCACTGCGCATGCGGGTGACGGTTCAGTCAACTGTCCCTCGTCGGTGCCACATCAACAAGCATGAAAGTGTGACCCCGTAGTAATCCTCGTACTCCAAATTAGCGCTATAGCCGTGCTTGCGACTACCTGTAGATATCAACAAAATGAAAAAAGCTACTCGACACGCACGTGATGGATGGAGGCGGGGCTTGGAAGCGAAAGAAGACGGCCGTAGCTTGAGCTGAAATCACATATGTGTTTGACTTTCCTATAGAAGTTGTAGATAGCGACGATTTCTAAAAACAATTCATTCTGAGCAGTTGAGACCGGCGGACTAGCATGTTGTAAACAATTTCAATTATTTCAATTTCGATGGGGTGTGACGCTCCAGATAACAACCGGTTCTCAACGATCTATCTTCGCACGTGTGCGTTGCGCGCGCGACGCTCGCGGCGGTGCGACCGCAAAGGCGGGCATGGCATCCCCAACACCTTAATCTTGCCCCTCAAACCCCGTAGATTTGTCCAAACCCTTCCAGCAAGTGCTGACAATGGAAATTGCAATAGATTACAACATGCTACTCCGTTGCTCTCTGTCGCATGCACCGAGTTGTTCTCAAGGCATGCCATCTCTAACCGCGATAAAAAAACAATTACGTGTATCGCTCAGTCTCAGTCTCCCGGCCATCCTCTCTCGTTTCCCGCCCTCCTCCTTTCATTGCATCCTTAGCTCACCTGTCCCTCATGTATATCATCCCAGACTTCGCGACTTTCCTGTCTTGCGCGCCCAATTCGGCATATAGCCCTAGGCATTCCTCTGTTTGTTTTGTCCTCTAGTTGCATCATCGACCCGTTGCATGGGTAGCATGCGTCGGGCTACGGCGGTGACATGTAACTACTTACCGTCCGCTCCAACGAAGGTCTGCGTGTCCCGAAGAGGAGGCGTAGTTGGAATAAGGCAGCCGGAGCGTCCCTCCGGCGCTTAGTCTCGTACGGGGGTCCCCATCCCGAAGCGGGCGTCATCGCGGTCGTTATAATTGGAGGGAGGGGTACAATTTCTGGGGGGAGTGTTGTTATATCGGTATCGGCGAGAAGGGAGAACTTGGTGCTCGGCGAGGGGCATGTTGGTAACGAATGGTGATAACAAACACGTGTCGTCATGCGCGGCGTCATTGCGGGTGGCGCGGCTTGGGGAGCGGTAGGTTACACCTGTTCGTAATACCCATTTTCGATTTCTCGACCTATTTTCCTGTTCGTATTACCACATCGACCCCAATGTGACTCCCGATCCTGGCGCGCGGTTCCTCTCTGGGTACTACATCGCACCGTCCTCTACGACACTCCCAAGTTCAACAAGACTCCGAAGCAGTGGCCATGCATGCCCTCTTCCTAGCATGGTGCTACACCTTCTCCGTCAATCTACCGCTCTCTCCGTTTGCTACCACCAGGCAAAACCATACTCCTCTTCTAAATGTACCAAACTAGTTCATGGGGTTTCTCCCTCAATCCCTTTGCGCCCTAACCGCTTCTAGTTGCATGTGATATTCCAGTGGTACAGGCGGTTAGTTCATCCGTTAGTCGTTGCGCCATTCGTGACTTCGTGTGCATCAATGCACATATAAGCAATCGCAACAAGCAACCCCTGCAATGTTTTCATTGTGTTTCACGGCTAGCGCCTCACCGTTACTCCGTTTTCCCTACATTAACTTTCGCATTCCCTCGGAATCTCGCCTCCTGCCGAATTCGGCTTGCTGCCAAATACGATTGTGTAACAACATCCTGCGCATTCTTTTTGGTTTTACGATGTCTAAAACTCCTTTATATTATTTAAATATGTTCTTTTATATCTAACTACAACTAGTCGCTAGATCAAGTCGCTAGCAGTAGCAATTGCCCGTACGTCAAGATTGAGAAATACGCGCCGGATGTCATTTTTTTGCCCCCGTGACAAGATTGGCATCAGTGAAACCCTTGCAACGTCTATACGGCGGCCATTTAGGCAGCGATCCGGTTACGGAAAGTAGCCTTGGTAAGGCGATGCTTTGTTAAAGTCATCAAGCAAATAATGCCGAAGCATTCTGCAAAACTAATAATTGGAGGCCAATGACGGAATTTCCAACCATGTTGGATCACTACCGTTTAAAACATTGCCATCAAAATACCCGGCTCTGACAACGGAAGGTCTGCCTTGCCCGTTTTGGCGTCGGCCCATTCGAGTAATGCGACTTGGGGCAAGCCCAGCATCCCGCGGAGCAAAGCATTTCGGGAGTGCGATACATGTGCAACAAAAAGGCAATAATATGAGAGAGGGCCTAACGCCATAACTGGAAAAAAATTCCTATTCCAGGTAAAATCCATGGCGCTGTGAAGGCGGGAGGGAGGGACCCCGCCACCCCAAAAAGCAGTGAAGTCCTCGGGTGTTGACGCAGTAACATGACTACAAATAAAACCCCCAAACTCCGGAACCAACAACCCCAAATTATGACGGTGATACCCCCCCCGCGGGCACTCCACCAACATATGTTCGATAGTCTACTCATATTCATTTCCGCCACATGCAGAGCAACGTTCAAGGAACCGCTCAGATATGGCATAAATCCGGGAAAATTGACGGGCAGTGGGCAATACTCAGGTGCGTAATTGTCTCACAATGTGCAGCCCGGGCACAACCCCTTCGGGGACACCCGTACCGTACTATGGCAACGGGTTTGACGCGGCATAAGACATTTGGGCATATATAGCCCAGGTGTAGTTAGTAGGTGCTAAAGGTGCCGACGATTCCTAACACGCCCACACCGATGCCTTTATGACCAGTTCAGTGGCATCGCGCACGGCTAGTGACCTCCACTCAAGCGGAAAGTGCGCCCCTCAGCTAGCTCCACGTTCGCCCTAGGTAATCGATATAATCACCGCACAATCCATGACGTCCACGTGTTGGCGTGTCCGCGTCCACGTGTCCACGTGGCGCGCCCGACTTGGCTGATCTATTAAATGAATTATACATATATTCAAGTCGGATGTATTAAGCAGCAACGCCCGAGCCCGTGCCGCAACGGCCGTAGCCTCTATGCGCGCAATATCCAATTCCCAACACATCATCGGTGCAGTGACCACCCTAGCGGAGCTTTTACCCATCCAATAAGGCATTGCCAACGCTGATTGAGTACGGTTTGTAAATTATTTGCGCCGCTAGTTCTATACATCCATATTCCCCGTACTTCACACCGCCCGTAAGTTCGAACCGGTCGTATACATGTTTCAACGACATACACACGCTCATCAATAGGAATTATGCCCCATGCACCGACTAATGCCGAATCGACCGCCTCAATGGCGCGCTTACCCTTCTTGCTATGGTCGTCTACAATGCGCCGCATGCAGAAATCCGAGTTAATGACCGTATAGAAATACCTATTGTATATTCATTTACAACCGGCACCCCCCCCCCCCCCCCCCCCCCCCCCCAAGCTGCCATCGGGCAGCCTTTTCGCGTAACGCGGTTATTTCGCCGGAAAATCGACCTAATGCCAGCACCCCACACTTAAGTACCCCAACCCCCAAAATGGTCCTTGCCCATTGGGAAAACTGGGCAAACATGGCATGCATGTTATCGCTCGAACATGCCTGTTATAACGAGCTTGTCAGACCATCGGCGTTGTCCGCGTATAAACGACCCAGCATCCGTAGTGGTTGCCTTGCCGCTAATGTTAAATAGGATGGGGGAAGCGGGGCACCCCTGTCGGAGGTCATGCTCTATGGGTATGGGGTATGACAGTGTTCCCGGGCCCACCTCTGGCCCATATAAGCCGCGCCGTACCATACTATCTATTCAAAATTTTAATTAAGGTAAAATATGACCCGCGCAACTCCCATGATCTAGTTTTAGGAATGAAAGCTCATGAGGTACAGTGTCATACGCATCCTATAGTCCATAACTCCCGCGTGCGTCGGTAGACTTCACGCTTGGCGACAATATCGAACAAGATGGCGACTTGCATGGGGCCCTCTTCCTTGACCCGCTTGCCAACGGCGGATTGTCCCTTTAGCCTGGCAGACGTCCTGCAAGCGTTGCGTAATGATAACCACTCATAAGGAGTTTCATAGCGGCACCCATAATCGAAATGCCCCTATATAATCCTTAATTAATTGTCCATTAACACTGTCAAGTCACCGTATTTCGCACCGATGCTATGGCCGAGGTACGCCACTGTTGGGGATATGATACTGCTCAGTGAATATCGCGTGAATTAAGGCCAGCAACACCTTGCCGAAATGGCCTTACGAGTAGATCCTTACAGGATTTCGATCTGATGATGAGGTGTCTGTACCGACCAGTATATTGAGTCTCCCCCGGCCCCCGGCCTCTGGATATGGCGTGGCCGGTGGGGGTTCAGCACCGTGGGGCGTCCTCTGGCCCCTCCAGGGCCTTCTGCTAGGGTGTCTCCCGTGGGGGTCACTAGCCTCCCAGCATGTCTCGTAATTACTCTGTAATGCCCCGTAATCGCGATTTTCCCACGGAACAGGCTTGTAATCGCTGTATGTACCGTGTAATCGCCACTTTTCTGCTAGGCTCGGTAGTCGCAAAGAAGTCCCCGGCGGCATGCATTCCGTAATATTGCTACCTGTAGCATGTTGTCTATCCCCATAGTACATTGGGCCCACATCGCGCCTCGCGTGGTTACCCGTAATCTTTCGGACTTCCGTCATGCTGTACTTTAACACCTCACAATAGGCTCCGTGACGACTCGCAACGGCCAACGCCCAACGCATCGTAGGGTTCAAACCGATTTTTTACAAGTGCGGGCGGGCAGTTAACCATCGCAGCAGCGCCAGTGAGTAGCTCGTACCCGCCCCCACACGTTGCGAGCTGCCGGCGCCAAGTATTGGTGTGCCATGGGGCGTCGCAACTCCAAGCGCTGTATTCTTGAGGGGAAGGAGGGCTGGACGCCTGGCCACGGCTAACTGTAGGGTACCGGTATCGGCACATTAGTAGCCCTCGCCGCGGCCCGCATAACTGTATGCTTGCGCGACGCGCCGCGAACAGTCAGTTGGCCATCACCACCCAGCGCACGCCCGCCGCTCGTGGGGCGACCATACACGGTTCGGTCACTCAAGGCCCGGCACAACGTCTCGAGGACACTAAAGCTTGCCGCCACGGTGGTTTTCGCCATCATCCAGGCGGAGCACGGCGCGGTCCCGGCGGGGGCGGCGGTGGTGGTGGGCGCAGTCGTCGATTCCCGGCGGGGGCGTTGACTGGAAGTTCCGGTGTTGCGATGGCGGCTGCGGACGCACCTACCGGCGGCCAGCCCCCCTGTGCACGCACGTGAACCACGGGATGGAGTCCGACGACCCGGAGGTATCTGCCATGCACCTCGCCTACGCTGCGACTTTCGACCCCTCTGTGTATCTGCGGTGCGTCCCACGAGACGACTGCCCGCGCTCGGGCCACCACGTGTTCCATGGCGCGCGAGCGGCGGCCCGTGCCGCTATCTGCGAGTTCTGCAGCCCCCCTCCTCCCACGGGTCCGCCCCCCGGTGTGGCTCTCCCGGCGTCGGCAGCTGGCGTGCGGGCGCTGGAGCGCAAGCACGCGCCGGCTGCTGCCTCAGCCGCCCAAGATGCCGCTCTCGCGGCCACCGCTCGGTGGTGCGCTACCAGCGACGTCTACCGCAAGATGCCCCGTACGCCGCGCTGCGGGGAACGGATGTCGGCGTCTGTCCCGCAGCTCGGCATGTCCTCTTCCCCCTGCTAGACCGTACGCTGGCCTATGTTGACCGCTTCCCTCCTACCGACGACCGGTCGTACGGGGCCGAAGGCGCTGTCTGCGTGGTTGCGGGGCTACTACTGTGACCCTACCCATCCCGCAGCCCCGCAGTTGTGCGGAAATTGGCGGAGCGGCGAGTGCGGCTGTGGGAGGCAGGGGATGCTGTGCGCGCCGGCTTCTCGGTGGGCGGGATGCAGCAATTGTGGCGCGAATGGCGGGATGGCTGCGAGTTACATAATTACCAAATGGAGGCGGGTGAGCTGCCGACGACCACATCTCGGAGTGCTCGCCGACGGAAGCGCCGGCGATCTGCGAGGGCGCGGGCGGCTTCTGCTGAGGCTGCGGAAGGGGGCGCCAATGCTGCGGCGTATGGGGTGCCGCCGGCGGTGGTGGATGCTCACCGCCGGGCGGCGAAACTCACCGCTGTGCAGAAGCTACGCCGCGCTCGCCGGGCGTTGGACACTGCCGACCTCGGCATGGTGTCTAACGCCGCTGCGGCGCTCATTGCCCTCGATGCCCTCCATCCGCCTCATGCTGCCACCGGCCCGGAGTACTCTCCCCTCGAAGAACCGCCGGACCTGCAACGGGCGCCGCCGTCTTGGGGCGACAATGCGGATGAGGTTAGGCGGTGGGGGAAGGACCAGCGGCGGTTTTTGCGTCGTGCACCCCGCCTTTCCGCATGGCATGTGGACTGGTGGCGTTGGGAGCACATCTAGACACGTTGGGACCTGTCTAGACATACCTTCACGGTGCCACTCGCGTCACTGTGAGATTCAGATGTGACACATATACGGGTGACGAAGCACTACCGTACCGGTACCACTATTATCCGTCAAAGCTGCTGCTGGTGGCGGCATGTCCATCCAGTTACGTGCGAGTACATCCGGCGTTATTGCCGGCGGGCGATAAATCCTTTTTGTAATCATTGTGGTAGTCGTACATGACGTGTGATGTGTTACATGGCACTGAAGTATAAGGTGCGAGGTTGTCCGTGTAGTACCGGGTAGTACGCGATATATTTATTAAGCCGGTACCGGGTATCTAGTACGAACCCGGGCGCGATGACGAGTCGTCCTGTGGATAACTACATCTATTAGTACATGGGAGCGCAAATCGCAGCCGTACTATTCGGCTAGGGGCCTGCCCGCCGTCCGATCAAAGGTCATCAGACGGGCGGTTTGGCTGCCATGTTTTGCCAAAGAGTTCTCACGTTACCTAAATATTCGCGAGGGGGAGGGCGGGGGCAGGCAGCGGTTTGCCGAAGAATGTTTGAATTACAATATTAGCGACAGCTGCCATCGGGGAATGTGGCCCGGGGGGGGGGGGGGGGGGGGGGGGGGGAGGGGGGAGGCAGTCGGGCGTGGTCCCCCCGCCGCCCCGCCCCCCCCCCCCCCCGCCGCCCGCCGCTCCCGCCGGGGGAGTGAGGGGAGGGGGGTAAGGGGGCGGGGGCTACTGCTTGTTCTTGTTCTTGCGTGCCCGGGGGACCCTCCGCTTCGACGATCTCGCTGCCTCCGCCTCCGCCTCCGACTCCGCCTGCGCCTCCGACTCCGCCTCCGACTCCGCGACCGTCAGTTTCTTACCTCGGCGCTTCTTCACTGGCCTCTTCCGCTTCTTGTCATCCGTCAGTGTCTTCACCACCCCGGGAGGTTGTGCCGTCGACGACGCCGCCATGAGCTTCCTTACCTTGGCGTCGGGACGCCCCCTGTGCCCAGACGCCCACAACAAGCCACAATCGTTTCGCCTTTAAGCGGCTGAGGATGCGGCCTCCTCGGCCACCACGAGTTGCGCCGCTGGCACTGTGGAAGCCTTGGCGTTGAGGTGGGCCTTACGGCGCTCCCGGACGAACATGCGCGCGGCACAAGTTAGCCACGAGTGGGTGCGTGCTAATGTGGAGGATGGAGTGTTTTGTTGCGCGCCCACCTTGTCACGCGTTTCCTCATGTCTTTCTCGTCCTCCTCGATGCCGGCGGCGCGGACACGCGAGACAACAAGGCTCGCCGCCCACTTTCGCCCGGGGGGGCGAGGTCTGCCATGGCGCTGTGAGCGGTGAAGGGGGGCCGGGGGTGGGGGGGGGGGGCGGCCGAGGTGGAGAAACTAACACCCAGTCGACGGCCGCCTTCCGCGGCAGTCAACGACACATCGGAGGCGAGGAGCAGCGCGCCACTACTATTTATATGCACGTATTGTCAAGAGCTAGTCGGTGCGGCATTGTGTCGGTGTAATTTCGCAATGTTTATTGTTGAAGTAGCACGGCGTAATGAATACGGCGAGTGAATCCGGGATAATATGTGCGGTAGGGCGCGCGTATAGGTGCGCGACGAATGTGCGCGCGCAGCGTTGTGCGGTGGTGTGCGGCGGTGTGCACCGATGTTAATATAGTGTGAATATTATATCGGCCGTAGACGATCGGGTCTGGCAGCACCGCCCGTGCTTGTAAATAAGCGACAATGGATCACGTCATGCTCCGTCCGGTTGTACTCCTACACTTCCTCCACTTTGGCGGGTGGGGGGGGGGGGGGGGGGGGGGCGGGGGGGTCCTGTCCTTATTACTTGCATCGGTGGACGTGCTGGATATGGAGGTCACCGGGCACATCGCGTGGTTTCGGAGCAGTTCATTCGCGCCTCGCTCCTCGTCTTGTTTGCAATCGTCACCCTATCTAATCCAATGCAGGGTGAGTAGCGGGACACTGTGCCCCCCCCCCCCCTACCGGTTTATGTAAACAAATATCTAGCCGTGCATGCGCCGCAATCGGTACCCAATGAGCGGGGTATGTGACAGTGGTTTCGGAGCAGTGCAAGCATTCCGTGCGTGTGCACAAGCACGTACGACTGGGAATGAGGCGAGGGTTGCGGATGGAGTGCATTGGCGGTGCATAGAATAGCGTGTTCCTGGGGTTTTGGCTGCATCAGACGCCGTATTCCCATCCATCCGGCACGGAATGTCCGGTTTTCACACATTTGTGTGTTAATATAGTGTGAATATTACGCGTCTTTTACGCCGGGTGGATGGGCATCCGGCGTCCGATGCACCCCAATTATTTGCAGCACGCTAGTCTGTGCACCGCCAGTGCACTCCGCAAGCCTCGCCTCCATCCGCGTCGGAACCGGTAGTAAGTGTTGTTGTGTGCGCACATCGTGACAACATTACACGGTGGCAATTGCAATTAGCGTTGGATAATGTGAAGGCGTTTTCGAAATCGACAGAGAATGAGGCGGTGCTGGCGGAGTGCATTGGCGGTGCATAGAATAGCGTGTTGCTGGGGTTTTGGCTGCATCGGACGCCGTATTCCCACCCATCCGGCACGGAATGTCCGGTTTTCACACATTTGCGTGTGAATATATATGGTGTGAATATTACGTACGCGTCTTTTACGCCGGGTGGATGGGCATCCGGCGTCCGATGCACCCCAATTATTTGCAGCACGCTAGTCTGTGCACCGCCAGTGCACTCCGCAAGCCTCGCCTCCATCCGCGTCGGAACCGGTAGTAAGTGTTGTGTGCGCACATCGTGACAACATTACACGGTGGCAATTTGCAATTAGCGTTGGATAATGTGAAGGCGTTTTCGAAATCGACAGAGAATGAGGCGGTGCTGGCGGAGTGCATTGGCGGTGCATAGAATAGCGTGTTGCTGGGGTTTTGGCTGCATCGGACGCCGTATTCCCACCCATCCGGCACGGAATGTCCGGTTTTCACACATTTGCGTGTGAATATATATGGTGTGAATATTACGTACGCGTCTTTTACGCCGGGTGGATGGGCATCCGGCGTCCGATGCACCCCAATTATTTGCAGCACGCTAGTCTGTGCACCGCCAGTGCACTCCGCAAGCCTCGCCTCCATCCGCGTCGGAACCGGTAGTAAGTGTTGTTGTGTGCGCACATCGTGACAACATTACACGGTGGCAATTGCAATTAGCGTTGGATAATGTGAAGGCGTTTTCGAAATCGACAGAGAATGAGGCGGTGCTGGCGGAGTGCATTGGCGGTGCATAGAATAGCGTGTTGCTGGGGTTTTGGCTGCATCGGACGCCGTATTCCCACCCATCCGGCACGGAATGTCCGGTTTTCACACATTTGCGTGTGAATATATATGGTGTGAATATTACGTACGCGTCTTTTACGCCGGGTGGATGGGCATCCGGCGTCCGATGCACCCCAATTATTTGCAGCACGCTACTCTACGCACCCCCAACGCACTCCGCAAGCCCCGCCTCCATCCGCGTCGGAACCGATAGTAAGTGTTGTTTTGTGCGCACATCGTGACAACATTACACGGTGGCAATTGCAATTAGCGTTGGATAATGTGAAGGCGTTTTCGAAATCGACAGAGAATGAGGCGGTGCTGGCGGAGTGCGTTGGCGGTGCATAGAATAGCGTGTTGCTGGGGTTTTGGCTGCATCGGACGCCGTATTCCCACCCATCCGGCACGGAATGTCCGGTTTTCACACATTTGCGTGTTCCCCTACCTCTTGGGTTGAGCGGAGGAAAAGGAGAGCCGCGTCCGAAATCGCCTGTAATACGAGAGAATCAATACCGGTTACAATACGGTTTTATCACGGATTTTTAGGCGTCCGTCCTCCGTCCTCCGTCCGTCCTCCAGTGCTGCGTCTTCGCGTATGAACCGTCATACGTTCGATCTGTGCTCGTTTGATTTCTAGGCACACCTCCGACGACGGTAAGATTCTGAATGGATGCGCGTGTATTCTAGCCCAGGCACGTCATGTATTCGTCTAAAACGCCAAAATAACGCGGCACCGCAGCGCGTTTTAATTGCTGAATCAGCAAGCGAGGCTATTCAGCGACTATTCCTTACCTATACGGTAGTCCAAGTATGGTGCTGTAAAAAGGGGTCGCCGCGGTGCGGGGGCAGTCCGCCGACCCGGGGCCCGGCGTCCGTCGACGGACGGGCGACGGTCGAGCGACGGCGTCCGGCGTCCGGTGCCGGTACAGGCGGCGGGCGTGGCGATTCGCGCCGTGCCCGCCCCGTAGACCTGACGACCGGCCCGACCTGCGCGGCCTCGTGCGGGATGCGGGCCGCCTCTAGGCGGCTTGTACTGTATTGCTGATCTTGCAGTGCTGTTTTTAATTTTTCTTTAGCGGTGGGTTGGGTACCGGCCTTTTTGTAATGCACACCAGTAGTCAGCGGCCCGCTTTTACGCGGCTTGCAGATTTAATCTGTTTTACAAAATAATATGTCTCTTTTGAAAAATAAATTACTGACAAATCTAACGCTAAAAGCATTATTACCCGGAAACAACAGTATTACAAGATCAACACTACTGTACAAGCCGGCTAAAAGCGGCCCGCATCCCGCACGGCCGCACCACGCTCAACCCAAGAGGTAGGGGCACCTCCACAGATCCCCGGCGCGAAGCGCCGCTTAGTGAATATATATGGTGTGAATATTACGTACGCGTCTTTTACGCTGGGTGGATGGCATCCGGCGTCCAATGCACCCCGAATCTCACCAACACGCTACTCTACGCACCCCCAACGCACTCCGCCAGCCCCGCCTCTTTCCGCGCAGGTCCTATGTTCCATTGTATGTATATACATACGTACATGTACTGCTCCGAAACCAGCCCAAACTTAATGAGTGCACAAGTGTAAATGGGGGGGGGGGGGGGGGGGGGGGATGTGGCGGCGGGGCATCCACTCACACATACCCCGGCGATGCATGACATATATTACATGCCGTGGCGGGTCGGCGGGCCGACCCGGCGGGGGGTGGGGGGGGGGGGGGGGGGGGGGGGGAGGGGTGGGTCTATTCAACTACACGTGCGACAGTGTCGTTTCGTGGAGCAGTAAATGTTCCCGGCCTCATTTATACCGCCCCCTACCTGCGTTGCATGGTCCACCCCTACGAATTACTTAGCACAAACCGCCATTACTTAATAGGAACCTAGCACAGCCAGGCTTATATGCCCGCTTTGCCGATCAACTTCTACGCACTTTCCGTCCCTCAACCGCCGGACATGGGGGTTAAGCCGCCAACCTCGGCAGTTGCTTAGCCAGACTTGGCATCCCGTACCGTGTCCATGGCTTCGCAGCTCTGCCGCCGGCACACGCCGAGTCCGGCGCATGCTGCCGCGGGGTTGCGCACGCATGCACGCACGATAATACGCCGCCGACGCCGCCACGCTTACTTCCACCACCTTCGCCAGCCGCAGCTTCGCACGCCGTTCCGCCGACATACGAAACGCACGAATCCCCCCCCCCCCCCCCCGTCCCCGCGTCATGTATAATATATTCGAGGCGACTATGCGGGGCGCAGCACACGCCGCGGCGTGGGTCGGCGGAGCGGCATGCGGCGGGAGCCCTAATGGCCGGGCAGTATCCACACCCACACAGGCACCGCCGCTCACCTCCGACGCGGATGAACCGCCTCCCAAAGGAAACATGCCGGTTGGTGGTAAGCCCAGCAGGCGTGGGGTGCCGGCGCCGGTACTAGTGCGACGGAGCTGTCGAGTCAGGAACCGCACCGCATGTGGAGCAACACATGGCGGTGCCGGCCCCACCTATGCCTAGGGCCACCTCCTCACAACACCCCGCCACGACGGCGTCGGCCACCGCCGACGGCGCCGTTGCGGGGGGGGACGCCCTGCCAGGCGACGATGATGCGCCTGATGCGCCGCGTCAGGAGGCGGAGGAGGCCGTGGTCGAGGCGACTGATCGGGCTGAGGGGGTTGTTGAGGCGAGCGAGGCTGCGCTCGCGCCACGTTGACCGGGGGCGGGGGCTACTGCTTGTTCTTGTTCTTGCGTGCCCGGGGGACCCTCCGCTTCGACGATCTCGCTGCCTCCGCCTCCGCCTCCGACTCCGCCTGCGCCTCCGACTCCGCCTCCGACTCCGCGACTGTCAGTTTCTTACCTCGGCGCTTCTTCACTGGCCTCTTCCGCTTCTTGTCATCCGTCAGTGTCTTCACCACCCCGGGAGGTTGTGCCGTCGACGACGCCGCCATGAGCTTCCTTACCTTGGCGTCGGGACGCCCCCTGTGCCCAGACGCCCACAACAAGCCACAATCGTTTCGCCTTTAAGCGGCTGAGGATGCGGCCTCCTCGGCCACCACGAGTTGCGCCGCTGGCACTGTGGAAGCCTTGGCGTTGAGGTGGGCCTTACGGCGCTCCCGGACGAACATGCGCGCGGCACAAGTTAGCCACGAGTGGGTGCGTGCTAATGTGGAGGATGGAGTGTTTTGTTGCGCGCCCACCTTGTCACGCGTTTCCTCATGTCTTTCTCGTCCTCCTCGATGCCGGCGGCGCGGACACGCGAGACAACAAGGCTCGCCGCCCACTTTCGCCCGGGGGGGCGAGGTCTGCCATGGCGCTGTGAGCGGTGAAGGGGGGCCGGGGGTGGGGGGGGGGGGGGGGGCGGCCGAGGTGGAGAAACTAACACCCAGTCGACGGCCGCCTTCCGCGGCAGTCAACGACACATCGGAGGCGAGGAGCAGCGCGCCACTACTATTTATATGCACGTATTGTCAAGAGCTAGTCGGTGCGGCATTGTGTCGGTGTAATTTCGCAATGTTTATTGTTGAAGTAGCACGGCGTAATGAATACGGCGAGTGAATCCGGGATAATATGTGCGGTAGGGCGCGCGTATAGGTGCGCGACGAATGTGCGCGCGCAGCGTTGTGCGGTGGTGTGCGGCGGTGTGCACCGATGTTAATATAGTGTGAATATTATATCGGCCGTAGACGATCGGGTCTGGCGGCACCGCCCGTGCTTGTAAATAAGCGACAATGGATCACGTCATGCTCCGTCCGGTTGTACTCCTACACTTCCTCCACTTTGGCGGGTGGGGGGGGAGGGGCGGGGGGGTCCTGTCCTTATTACTTGCATCGGTGGACGTGCTGGATATGGAGGTCACCGGGCACATCGCGTGGTTTCGGAGCAGTTCATTCGCGCCTCGCTCCTCGTCTTGTTTGCAATCGTCACCCTATCTAATCCAATGCAGGGTGAGTAGCGGGACACTGTGCCCCCCCCCCCCCCCTACCGGTTTATGTAAACAAATATCTAGCCGTGCATGCGCCGCAATCGGTACCCAATGAGCGGGGTATGTGACAGTGGTTTCGGAGCAGTGCAAGCATTCCGTGCGTGTGCACAAGCACGTACGACTGGGAATGAGGCGAGGGTTGCGGATGGAGTGCATTGGCGGTGCATAGAATAGCGTGTTCCTGGGGTTTTGGCTGCATCAGACGCCGTATTCCCATCCATCCGGCACGGAATGTCCGGTTTTCACACATTTGTGTGTTAATATAGTGTGAATATTACGCGTCTTTTACGCCGGGTGGATGGGCATCCGGCGTCCGATGCACCCCAATTATTTGCAGCACGCTAGTCTGTGCACCGCCAGTGCACTCCGCAAGCCTCGCCTCCATCCGCGTCGGAACCGGTAGTAAGTGTTGTTGTGTGCGCACATCGTGACAACATTACACGGTGGCAATTGCAATTAGCGTTGGATAATGTGAAGGCGTTTTCGAAATCGACAGAGAATGAGGCGGTGCTGGCGGAGTGCATTGGCGGTGCATAGAATAGCGTGTTGCTGGGGTTTTGGCTGCATCGGACGCCGTATTCCCACCCATCCGGCACGGAATGTCCGGTTTTCACACATTTGCGTGTGAATATATATGGTGTGAATATTACGTACGCGTCTTTTACGCCGGGTGGATGGGCATCCGGCGTCCGATGCACCCCAATTATTTGCAGCACGCTACTCTACGCACCCCCAACGCACTCCGCAAGCCCCGCCTCCATCCGCGTCGGAACCGATAGTAAGTGTTGTTTTGTGCGCACATCGTGACAACATTACACGGTGGCAATTGCAATTAGCGTTGGATAATGTGAAGGCGTTTTCGAAATCGACAGAGAATGAGGCGGTGCTGGCGGAGTGCATTGGCGGTGCATAGAATAGCGTGTTGCTGGGGTTTTGGCTGCATCGGACGCCGTATTCCCACCCATCCGGCACGGAATGTCCGGTTTTCACACATTTGCGTGTGAATATATATGGTGTGAATATTACGTACGCGTCTTTTACGCTGGGTGGATGGGCATCCGGCGTCCGATGCACCCCGAATCTCACCAACACGCTACTCTACGCACCCCCAACGCACTCCGCCAGCCCCGCCTCTTTCCGCGCAGGTCCTATGTTCCATTGTATGTATATACATACGTACATGTACTGCTCCGAAACCAGCCCAAACTTAATGAGTGCACAAGTGTAACTTGGGGGGGGGGGGGGGGGGGATGTGGCGGCGGGGCATCCACTCACACATACCCCGGCGATGCATGACATATATTACATGCCGTGGCGGGTCGGCGGGCCGACCCGGCGGGGGGTGGGGGGGGGGGGGGGGGTGGGTCTATTCAACTACACGTGCGACAGTGTCGTTTCGTGGAGCAGTAAATGTTCCCGGCCTCATTTATACCGCCCCCTACCTGCGTTGCATGGTCCACCCCTACGAATTACTTAGCACAAACCGCCATTACTTAATAGGAACCTAGCACAGCCAGGCTTATATGCCCGCTTTGCCGATCAACTTCTACGCACTTTCCGTCCCTCAACCGCCGGACATGGGGGTTAAGCCGCCAACCTCGGCAGTTGCTTAGCCAGACTTGGCATCCCGTACCGTGTCCATGGCTTCGCAGCTCTGCCGCCGGCACACGCCGAGTCCGGCGCATGCTGCCGCGGGGTTGCGCACGCATGCACGCACGATAATACGCCGCCGACGCCGCCACGCTTACTTCCACCACCTTCGCCAGCCGCAGCTTCGCACGCCGTTCCGCCGACATACGAAACGCACGAATCCCCCCCCCCCCCCCCCCCCCGTCCCCGCGTCATGTATAATATATTCGAGGCGACTATGCGGGGCGCAGCACACGCCGCGGCGTGGGTCGGCGGAGCGGCATGCGGCGGGAGCCCTAATGGCCGGGCAGTATCCACACCCACACAGGCACCGCCGCTCACCTCCGACGCGGATGAACCGCCTCCCAAAGGAAACATGCCGGTTGGTGGTAAGCCCAGCAGGCGTGGGGTGCCGGCGCCGGTACTAGTGCGACGGAGCTGTCGAGTCAGGAACCGCACCGCATGTGGAGCAACACATGGCGGTGCCGGCCCCACCTATGCCTAGGGCCACCTCCTCACAACACCCCGCCACGACGGCGTCGGCCACCGCCGACGGCGCCGTTGCGGGGGGGGACGCCCTGCCAGGCGACGATGATGCGCCTGATGCGCCGCGTCAGGAGGCGGAGGAGGCCGTGGTCGAGGCGACTGATCGGGCTGAGGGGGTTGTTGAGGCGAGCGAGGCTGCGCTCGCGCCACCCGCCCCGCAGCCACCTGCGGGACATGCCGACTTGCTTGTCGCCATGTTGACCGGAGCACTACGAGCAGTGGCGGGAGGCGGCCACATGCACTATCATGTGCGTGTCCTGGCCGGACGCCCGTCATGCGTGGACTGCGGCCAACGGACGGACTGGGAGTGTTGCTGCGACGGCACCCCGGCTTTGTGCGGCCCCAAGTACCCATGCATGGCGACCCATCAGCGGGCAGTCCCCTGCCCGACCACGGCCACGGTGAGGGCGGAGTTCCGCCATGTCAGGGACGCGTTCCACGACGCGACTCGCGCCGCCGTGTGTGAGGCTTCCGAGAAGGCACGCGCGGCTGGTAGGGTGCGCAAGGTGAGGCGGCGGACGGCCCAGGAGCTGAAGGAGAGCGAGACATGCCGTCAGTGAGGTCGGGCGCAATGTCATTGGGTGGGGCACACGGACGTGTAACACTTGCACTTTGCGCGTACTGCCGGGTTACATCCAAGCGGTGTCACACTATGCAACCGGAAAGGCTGCGTTGCTACTGCAAACGATGCTACGCCTCACTCGGTAGCAACCGCTGCCCCGCCTATCCCACAGCCGCTGCCCCCCCCCCCCCCCCCCCCCCCCCTCGCGCACCGTCCTGCGACCTCGCGTGGATCCCCGCCACCAGCAGCTTGCACTTGCACTTTGCGCGTACTGCTGGGTTACATCCAGGCGGCGTCACACTATGCAACCGGAAAGGCTGCGTTGCTACTGCAAACGATGCGACGCTTCACTCTGTAGCAACCGCTGCCGCGCCTATCCCACAGCCGCTGCCCCCCCCCCCCCCCCCCCCCCCCCCCCCCCCGCGCGGGATCCCCGCCATCAGCAGCTTGCACTTGCACTTTGCGCGTACTGCTGGGTTACATCCAGGCGGCGTCACACCGGAAAGGCTGCGTTGCTACTGCAAACGATGCTACGCCTCACTCGGTAGCAACCGCTGCCCCGCCCATCCCACTCGCGTTGGCGTCGCGCTGCCCCGGCCGCCGCGCCTTGGCGCCGCGCTGGGTATCGAGTCTTCCCCTCCCTAGTGAGCGCGTCCACCTGCGCCTTGCGCTCGGGGCCGTCCTCCTCCGTCACCACATTCTGCAACCCCCACCGCGTGACGAACCACGCAGCTCCTTGCAGGCGCTTGCACGTGTGCCCAAGCACCGCCAGTCGCGACACCGAACGCACCACCGCTGGGGACGCGAGCTCCTTCTCGGGCATGATCGCCTTCACCCGGGCCTCCTCGAACAGCGGACCGGCGTTAAGAATGGAAAACGTTTCCATGTGGTGCAAGCAGTCCTCCATGACCCAGCCGGACTGCACCGTCAGCTTGCCTGACCCTGCAGTCATGGAGGGGAATGCCGTCACGCCCACGCCCACGCCCACGCCCGGGGGGGGGGGGGGGGGGGGGGGGGGTTACCTTTCGACTTCTTGGACACTGCAAACGAAGGGCGCAATCCGCGTCCAAAGTTGCTGGGTATCGGGACTAAAGCCTGGCGCCGGTCTTCCTGCTTCATAGCTCGGAATCCAATGTGGCCCTGCACGGTGACAAATTTCCTCCAGAAGTCCCTTCCCAAGCCAAAAAAAAACAGGTGGAACGGCGCGAGGGGGAAGAGGTTGACCATGCTGACATAGCCCAGGACCACATGCACATGGCACACGCCATGGCAGCCAGTGTTCTGCTTGGCCTCCGCCAGCCGGGTTGTGTTGAACGCACGCCGGGCAAGGTGCGTGATTCACTGGACAAGTCATCGCCTTCATGGACGGTTACCAAGCGAGCATCCCCGTCCGCATCCACAGGGGGGTGCTCCTGGGCAGCCGCCATAGCCTCCACAACCTGCCACGCCGACCAGACGGGTGCGTGTGATTCCATACAACCGCAGTTGAGTGGTGCCACCAGCACGCAGGCCGGGCTCACTCACCTCTGAACGCAGAAGGTCCACAATGTCACCGTCCTCGAAAACAGCGCGCCACTGGGTCGCCCCGCCGTAGATCTCCAACACCCACTCGGTAACGACGCTGGTTATCACGCCGTAGTGCCATACTCCCCGGAACTTCTTGGCGATGACCTTCATGTAGAAGTCACCGGGGTCGCCTTCCCGTATCACGCCCTCATTGCGGGTTCCACGCCCGCCGGCGGCCACGCAAGCGCGTCGATGTCCATACCGTCTTCGCCAACGGGGTCCTCCCCCACGCCCATCACATCGTCCACCTTCGAGCCGCCGTCGTCCGAGACCGGCGCCGGCGGGCCGTTTCCGACGGCTGCAGCTAATCCTGCTGCCGCCCCTGTTGCTGCTGTTGCTGCTGCTGCCGCCCCTGCTGCTGCTGCTTGTGATAAGGCGGCCTTGCGGCGCAACTTAGCCGCACGCTTCAACGAGTGGCTACAGTTCGGGAATTTTAGGAAGTGCCGCTCTCGCGCCATCTTATCACATGTGCCCGTCACGTTGCCCCGGCAGTGCTTGCATGAGTACACGCCATCCTTCGACACACTCGCTATCCATCCCTTTGCCGGCATGCATGCTGCCGCGCGTGGGGGGCGGGGTGGGTGGGTGGGGGGGGGGGGGGGGGTTGAGAGTTGGGGTGGATGTAACCCACCACCGGCAGGCAATAAGATGCGAGTGCGCGGCTGTCCGCGCTTGATTCAGCGGTGAGCGGCGGTGACCGTGAGGCGACCCCGTACTTCATGCGCGTGCTGGGGCGTTACACAATCATCAGCAGTTAGGGCGGCTGCATTAAAACGCGCACCTACGAACACCACCTACCGCCTACCACCTACCGTACCACCTACATCCGCCCACACCTCCGCCCGTCGTGCCGCACATCGCCGCACACCGCAGGGTCAGCGATGTGCGGCGATGTGCAGTGAGTGCGTACATCCGCCTGTACTTAGCCCGGGTGCTCCGCGTCGGCGGGCGACACGCGAGCCCGCGTGCGCATATCAATTTGATGAAATTATGGAAACGATAAATTCATATAGTACTTTACAGGTCGCGCGCGATAGTCGTCGCTACTCGGTATGAAATCCACGTCCCTCGTCCGTCCCGTATCGTCCCCGTATGTCGTCGTTCGTCACCAGTAGGGCACATTTACGTCACATCTGAATCTCACAGTGCGTACTGCGGCGTTCTTGGCGAGTGGCTCCGTCTTTGCGCTCCACAAGGACGACCCCGCCGCGCGCGAGGAGCGGGAAAAGAGCGGCGAGCCGCTGCGAGCGAGTACGCCCGCTCGGCGTCGGCTCCGTGCTTGTGCGCCTGACCTCCGCCCACGCTCTGGGCAAGTGGGTGCGGATGCGCGGGAGGTCATGGGCCAGGTGCAACGCAGCTTTCAGTCGGGAGCTGGTTGTGAGACGGCGTAAATGAGCATGCGGGTGGCGCTGCAGCTTTTCGGCGGGCGTGGTACTGGTGGGAAAGGACTACTACTCCTGGATATTCGGAATGCCGTCAATGAGGTATCCCGGGGTTCGATACTTTACGGCTTGCTTCAGCACCCGCGGCTACATGGCCTGATCCCTTTTTTCCAGATGTTGTACGATCGCCCTGTACTACTACGCGCCGGATGATCCCGGTACTTTGCGCGCCACCCTACAGTCTCGAACGGGTGTACGCCAGGGTGATGTCGTGGCCCCGCTATACTTCTGCCTCGCTATCGCGGGCCCGGTGCAAGCGGTTGTGGCTCGTACCGCAGCTGATACTTTTTGCCAGAGTCTTGCGGATGATTGCGGCGCGGCCACTGCCGCGGCTCACGTTCCGCGCGTTTTCGACGAGTACGGCACGGAGCTTTCCAAAGTCGGACTGGTGGTACATGACAGTTTGACGCGGTACGTTCGTCACCCCGGCGACAGCGAGTCCGAGTTGCGGACAGTACGGGGGAAGTTGGCCCCATGAGGATTTCGGACCCCGGCCGATAATCCTGTCTAGGATGGCGCCGTGTACCTGGGTGCTCCTATTAGCCATTACCCCGAGTGGATGACCGGCGCGTTGGGGCGGCGCCGGGAGGCCCACGCCACACTGTTGGAGCGCATCGCCTCCTTTGGCACGTCGGGATACGGCTGCCACCATGGGGCCATGCGGTTGCTGGTCGCGTGCGCGGTGCGGCAGACTGGCTTCCTTAGCCGCATGATGCCGCCGTCGGAGCTGGACCCGTTCTTGGAGGCCGTGGACGCCGCCGACATTTCGGCTGCGTTTTCGCAACTTGGCCTGGACGCTTGCGACCAGTCTACACCGCGCATGGAGGCTGCAATCGTTCAGATGAGCATGCCCGCGGATTTTGGCGGTCTGAATTTGGCCTTGCTGCAGTCCGAGGCCCCTACCTGCGGCGTTTTATTCCGCGCAATCGGGTGTCCTGCCAAAGCTGGTACGGGAGTACGGGCCCGCCCTTACTTGGTCCCTTATACGAGGCGGTCCGCGCCGAGGTGTCGTCTGTGGCTACGAGTGCTTTGCCATGAGCGCGTGAGACGCGCCGCGTGTACGAGACTGTACGGGCCCTAACCACGTCACCGCAAGAAGATGTGCGGCGCGCACGCGCGGCGTATGGGCACGCCCGCGACATCTTCGAGTTACTTTCGGTCAGTAATGCTACGAACACCGCTGCATCGGATCTAGCAGCTGGTACTACGACCTGTACGGGTACGACCACTAGCGGAGGACTGCGCGTCACCACGCACATCTCCTTTTACGGCCACTCCTCTTCGAGTTGGTACTGGTGAGGCCGCCTCCGCTGCCCATCCAGCAATTGCTTCCTATCGGTGGTACGAGTACTGCCAATACCGTTACTACATGCGCTTTTGTAGCTCTGAAGATACAGTTGCCTGGCGATTTAGTGGCAAACCCTCCGTCAGCAACGACTGTTTCCCTCCTAGAATCGCTGCCAGGTTCTACTGCTCCGCCCTCGGGTACGGGTTCGGGTGCGACCTCCGATGATCAACCCACGACCATGGTTGTCCAACGCCACCTCAGCCGTGCCATTCGCTTGCGTGATTTCATGGCCCTCGATCTCAGCTTCCAGCGTACTGGTGCCGCGGCCTCGCGACTTGATACCCTACCTTCGCATGTACAACGCGTGCGGGCCGGGCTCCCCATCGCTTTTCCAGTCAGATCACGAGTCAGCCCGCAAGATTCCCCATGCTGCTTATTCGGCCGCCGCTGCGCGGGTACTACTGGGCCTTTGCCCGCGCGGAGGTTCCGCGCTTGTCACTTGCCCAGGCCCCACGTGTGGTATTGATCCCTTATGGCTTCGCTCTACGGATGGCTCGAACCGAAGCGCTACGGATTTCATCGTGGATCATCTACCCATATACCCCGTAGCGAACTACAAGCACCGCATGCCTACCGCTTTGAAGAATCTGTGGGCATCTGTGGCAATTGATGCGGGGGCGGTGCTTGACCGGGACCGTTCGGGAGCCGGCGCCTTGAGCCGAGTGGGCTGCGCCCAGCGGACGGCTCATCGCGGCCGTCGGACTTGACGCTGGCGGGGTGAGGGGGGTTGGCGTGCGATTACATGATCGACTTCGCGTGCGTGTCCTCCACGACCCCCACTTGGAGCAACGATCCCCGCTGGTGCACCCCGGGAATTGCGGCGACCGAGGCGGAGCATGGTAAGTTGGCAGCGGACCGGGCGTCTTCCGCCCCAGTGCAGGGCGTTCACCGCGGTACTACATACCCTGTTGTGGTTGAGGACCGCGGCCGTCTCGGGAAGTCCGCTTTGACGGTGGTCTACATCTTCTCGGTGCTATTGGCTGTGCGCAACTTCCCTGGCGGTCCTTCCGCCCCGACCTCATGCTTCTTTCGTGGTCAATCCGTTCAGGCACTTCGGAACTTTGTCGCCAGCCAACCTGCCGAGTTCCGCCGTCACCTGTCGCGCACACGGCGGGGGTGTTGCAGCGGGTCTCAGCTTGCGTGCATGGTACCCTGGGCGGCATTCTCTCTGCCGGTGTGCAGATGGCCAAGTCTGATGCGTGGACTCGTGCCCATTGTGCGTCTTCTCATGTTACTGCTTCTACCTCGCAGTCGCTGTAGAGGACCTTTCTGATTGTGAGTCCCCCTTTTTTTGGTGATTTCCTGATATCGCCTTCTGCTGCTAGCTCATGTAAATATATGAGGAGGCTATTTGGTTGATATACCTGCACATCCGGCGGCGTCTGCGAAACGATGCAAGCGGGGTTTAGCGAGGTTTGTATAACCTAGCTAGCGGCGAAGCTAATTCATCAGCAGCCTGGTACCTGTAGTGTGCAGCACGGCGAAGGGTACCGTACGGCTCGAAGGATTTTTTTTCAAAAATAAACCTACAGGCGTCAATAGAGATTCGTGAATTATTTAGTAAGGATTAGTCCCTACCCGCCCGTAGCGCCTAGGGTACAAGTACGTACAGGGGAACTGGGGAACTGCCTTTTGTCTAATTCACACCTGTACGGGTACCATTATACTTTTTGCGCTATATTGTGATTACATGAGCCATTATACTTTTTGTATATTAGTAGGTGGATTTGGTACTGTCCTTTTTGTAATTCACACCAGTACGTTCCTGTCTCATCGACGGCCCTTTTGTAATTCGTACTTGTCCGTCTCATCGACGGCGCGGCGCGCCGCGCCGCGCCTCCGCCAGCTGGCGATGCGCTCGATGGACGAAACGTCGCGCGGCAGCAGCGACGACGACCCGCCTTTGACGATCCGTAGGTCAATATGCTACTGGTAAGGATTTTCCCTGCGACCGACTCTGGTGGCCCCCAAGGTTGGAGCATGCACTACTCTGAAGCTACCCCGACTCCCCGCCGACTGACGCGCCACATCGTCAAGCACAGAAAGTGCGACTTATGGCCATGGCGCGCCTCTTAAGTGTAGGCTGCCGCCGGGCGGCGCTAGCGCCGCTTCTGAAGTTCACCGCAGTCGTGCTCGCGGTCGCAGTAGGGTCACCCCTTAGGGTTTGTTCCGGCGCGCTGGTCCCGCCTAGCCACCACCGTGACCGGCACAAGCACGACAGGTCCGACAGCGCTCCAACTGACCTGGCGGCGGCGCTGATCGGCGGCCACACGGACGTATCCTTTGAGCGGGAGGGTACGCTGGGCGGCTTCAGCCACGGCGTGCCGCTGAGCGACTCTCTTGTGGCTCTCGGCACCTGGCTGGACGCCCGGCAGCGCGGCGATACCCTACGCTACGACCGGATGGGCCCCGTGGGCTTCTGGCTGCTCGAGCAGGTGCAGCCGCCGCCGGCGCTGTTGGGGGAGGCACAGCCCTGGTGGGGCAAGGTCTTCGGTAAGTGTCTGGCTGGCTCGTGCACTGATCCGGCCTCGCCATGCTTCCCACACACACCAATGCAGCAGTCCCCCGCCCTGCGAAACCCTAAAGTCCCCATTATTATCTATAATTTATTTGTCGCCGCCGAGCCGGCACGTGGTCGGCCCGGAACTCCACTGATTGTGACGCCCCGTCCCGCTGAGACACAGGTTCTCCTGCATCGCCCAGCATTGAGCGCTTTGTGTCGGCCGGCGACCCGGAGTTGCCGCAGCTCTGCGCGGACCGCCGGAGGCCCCTGCCCGTGGAGAGGCTGCCGCTGCGGCTACCGGCGCACATTTATCAATCGCTCTTCCTCACGCAGGTACCCGTACTAGCAGGCGCCGAGTTTTAGCAGTTTACGTCGTGCAGGTATTGAATCAACAGTTCGTAAATTGTCAAAGGGAAAAGGTTACAGAAAATCCCGGGGCCGTGGAGCAGCTACGATCGACGCCGGCGGTCGTCCTTTTGAGGCGATAATCAGTGACGCGGCTGCCCCGAGCGAAGTCCCGGCGCGCTGATCGGCCGCGGGATGGCTGTGCAGGAGACCTGCAACCACCGGAGCCTGGCGTCTGGCCTGTGGGAGGTGGTGGACCCGCTGGGCCCGGAGTGGGACCAGATCTGCCCCGCCCTGGAGCCGCGCATGGCGAGTGTCATGCCGTCGCAGACGCGGCACGCCAGCTGCGCGGTCGTCGGCAACGCTGGCAACCTCGCCTGGTCGCGATACGGGGCGGAAATCGACCGCCACGAAGCCGTGTTCCGCCTCAACAAGGTCCGCTCGCCTGAAACCCCCCCCCCCTCCCCCCCCCCCCTCCTCTCCCTCCGGGTCCCCCCCCTGTATCCCTGTTCATAAACCTGCACCTCTTGCTTTTCATCCTGCTGCAAGTTGTCTTGATGGCGATCCTGATGCCTACGGCGGCGAAGCAGACGAAGATGGTGGTGATGGTGATAGTGTTGGCGATGATGATGGCATGGGTCATGGTGGTCGTGATAATGCCGGTAGTGGGTGTGGTGGCGGAGGCGGTGGTGGTGGAGGCGGTGGTGGTAATGGCGATGGTGGCAATAGTGGTGGTGGTGGCGGTGGTGCTATTGGCGGTGGTGATGGTGGCGGCGGCGACGGCGGCGGTGGTGGCAATGGCAGTGGTGGTAATGGCAGTGGTGGTAGAGGCAGTGGCGATGATAATTACATTGGCAATGGTGTTGGTGATGACGGTGGTGGTGATGGCGTTGGTGATGATGATGGCACGGGTCATGGTGGCGGTGATACTGCCGGTGGTGGAGGCGGTGGTGGTGATAATGACGGTGGTGGTGATGGCAATGATAATGACATTGACGACGGTGTTGGTGGTGGCGATGGTGATGACATTATCGATGATGATGGCATGGGTCATGGTGGCGGTGATACTGCCGGTGGTGGAGGCGGCGGCTGCGACGGCGGTGGTGGAGGCGGCGGTGGTGGTCGTGATACTGCCGGTGCTAATGGCGGTTGTGATGGTGGCGGCGGCCGCGGTGGTCGTGATACTGATGGTGGTGGTGATGGCAGCTGTGGTGGAGGCGGTGGCGAAGATAATTACATTTGACGATGGTGTCGGTGATGACGATGGTGGTGGTGGTGGTGGTAATGATGATGGCACGGGTCATGGCGGTGGCGATAATGACGGTGGTGGTGATGTGGTGGCAATGATGATGACATCGAGGATGGTGATGGTGGTGGTGGCGATGGTGGTGGTAGTGATGGCCGCGATGGTGGTACTGATGGGGCTGATGATGGTTATGATAATGGCATTGGTGGAGGCGGTGCTGGTGATCACGGTTGTGGTGATGATAACGGTGGTTGTGATGGATAATGGTTGTGGTGGGGATGGTGGGGATGGGGACATTTGGTGGTGGGGCTGGGGACATTTAAAGCTGTGGTGGCGCTGCTGATCGTGAGGACGATGAGTGAGGTGGCGGGGGTGGTGCTTCGCCTCGCAGGCGCCCACCACTGGCTTCGAGGAGCAGGTGGGCACCAACACCACGTACCGCTACATGAACGGCGACCAGTTCTCAGTCTACGCTGCAGAGGGCTGGGACTCCGAGACCGGCGAGATGCAGCGGCTGCCTGTGGTGCGGCAAGCTTGCAACCCGCCCCCCCCCCTCCGCCTCCCACCTCTCCCCCTCCCCCTCTCCCCCTCCCCAACCCCTCCCTTTTGCTTTCCAAGCCGCTTTGTTCATGCACAGACGCGGACCTCATACCCCCCCCTTTATTTTTCTTGCGTGGTGGCCGCGCAGCACATGGGCGGCATCATCATAGTGTCCTACTCGTCGCCGGCGACCATGGCCAAGGAGCTGCCCCGAGTGCGGGAGCACCACCCGGTGCGAATCCCGTCGCCCCTGTGCCCGGGCCCGCCCGCCATGCATGAACGCACACCTCACCATCGACTAACTAACGGGAGTGTTTCTTCGGGGGTGTTTCTTCTGTTCACCGGTATTGACGTCTGACTATTGGCAACATCTGAAATATTGATAAAACCCGCATTGACATGTCTATTTATGTTGATGCCAGGAAGGGGGGGAGGTGTGCAGGAATTAGCGCCGTACCCTCGTCTACCCGTGGAGTGGTCCATACGCATCAAGTCCCGCTAGTGTAATCATCGTGATAGAGAGGCGCGCACGGGTTCCGCGCAATGCGCCAGAACCGCGGTGCCCGATCACTGTACGGGTTGCAATTTGGGTCGCCGTACTGCGGGAAACAAATGGCGCATCACCCGTATCAACGCAATCGCTACCAATGGCGCGAGTTCGGACAGAAATCCACACGTTATTGATGGCCGCACATCGCCGCGAGAGCTGACGGTGCTGCCTCAGCCACCGCACATTTCTGTGTCGTGCTAACGGGTCGCAGCTCCGCCTGATGCCGAAAGCTCAGATATAGAGCTCGGGGCACATGCGTCTGGGTTGCTGGCTGTCCTGCAATCGCGATTTAATTCGCGCTCGCCTACGTGAGGGTTTCTGTCTGCCTTACACGAGTGCGTTCATGGGGGGCTGGGTGGGTGGGCGGGCCATGGTGCTGCCTGCTGAGCGGTGCGCCTGTGCCGCCCGCCCCCCCCCCCCCCCCCCCCCTCCCCCCCCCCTCTTACCCAATCAGGACGAGAAGCTGACCACCGCCAGCTACTACCTGCACCGCTACACCAACTTTGTGCTCAACCAGTTCCGGCAGTGCGCCAACATGCGCAACGAGGGGCGCAGTTTCAGCCGCACCAAGGCCACGAGCGGCATCAAGGCGCTGCTCGCGGCGCTGCACATGTGCAAGCACGTCTCCGTGTACGGCATCGGCGACACCTCCCCCGCCGCGGCGGCCATGCCGTACCAGTACTTTGCCATGGGCGACGGCAACTGGACGTCCCGCGGGATGGTTTCGGAGCTGCACAGCCTCACCCTCGAGGAGCAGCTGCTGCAGGCGCTGGCGCACGCCGGCCTCATCCGGCACTGCCAGCTCAGCGGCTGCACGCACCCGCTGAAAACCTAAACCCTAGATCCATTAACCTAACATTAGGGAGGCTGCTTCGTTAGTGGGCCGTAGGCGGCATTCTCGAGACAAGTAGAATCCAGATATATAATTTGGTCATCTCGAGAGTAACACCTTAGATGGATAGTAATGGCCATGTTAATAAATACATGACATGTTGACGCAAACTTGGCGTCATGGCGGAATTGCCGCTGCTCGATTGACTGTATACCTGCTCACAAACTACTATGCCAAACCACGGGGAATCGCCTCTAATTTCATTCTCAAACAAATCACCGATTTCTGCGCGGCGGTGTCCATAACCCCGGGTGGGTCACCCGGTGGACCCACCCGGGGAGAGCGACACTTGAATGACAAGTCATTCAAGTGCTCGTCTGTCTCCATGCTGCGGGCTCTGTCACTGATGTGCTGATATATGATATGATATGCCGTCCATGCCCAACAACCACACGACTCCTTTATGTATCGCACATCTGTGCCCGCAGCCATGTCCCAGAGTAGTCTGGGTGCCTGTAGGTAAGGCCGGTTGTGGATCACCCGGCGATGCGGGTGGTAGTATGCGATGCGGAACGTACGCATCCGAAGCGCATTCGATGACTACTACACTCATGTTCAATGAGCAGCCTGCTGCCGGGGCGACTGCTGTACGGTGATTTAGTAGTAACAGCCCATCGATAGACCGAATGAAGCAATGAAGGGCGGATGCTGCCATACAGGTTCCCACTTCTCGGATGTCTAGCCCACAACTTTTCATTCGAGCGAGGAGGCGTTTACATGTGTCATCATTTGTGGTGCGTCCCTTAGGCCCTGACAATGACTTGGTGCTATGCCACGTCTCTCCGGTGCATTGAGCAGGGATGATCCAACAAGTGCCGCGCATCCGGGGAAAAAGCAGATCCAAAGAGTGACCAGCAACACTCACGCCCATTTTACAACCCATGGGAAAGCCCGAAGGATCCGACTGCGCTTGACTATAATAATTTTATTGCACATGGCGGCGCATGTTCAATGGTCGCTACTCGATGCCAGCTGCACAACCCCTCTCAGTGGGGACACCGTGCCGCTTCTCGCGGGCTAGCCGCGAATCGAGTTGCTGCCGCAGCAGCGGATGCCGCCGGCTTTGCCCCCCCCCCCCCCCCCCCCTCCCCCCCTTCCACCCCCTTTCCCCCTCATGAATGCCTCGTCCCCCGCCGAGTCGCCGAGTCTGTGGCCGTTTCTTCTCGCCGTTTCCTATTTTTTGCACAAGTATATTGTAAAGTAAAAAAGATCTCAAGCTTCGCTAATTCAAATATAAACGGAAGTGGTATCGCGAAAAAACAGGATAGATAATATAGTCACAAATTCGTCGCCCCAAAACGACGAGTAAATAAGGGGCGCACAGGGGCGCGGGCAACTTGATGGCGGTGATACATGTAGCCGCCGTTTGTCTTTCTGCCGTATACATACGCGGGCGCGCTGCCGTCTGTGGATGGACAGATGTGAAATGACTGTGGTAGCCCCGGTAAGTTTGACTCCCATGGCAGCAGCAGTATAATGCATCGGCATACTGCTGAATGGCCAGGCAGGGGTGATGTAGTTGGATACCATTGCTGAGGAATGCCTTCAGCGCCCTCCCGCCGCCCATGATTTATTACAAATATATATTTCAGCGGCGTCAAGGCCACACGTTACCAGCTACGCGTACACTGCGACTGGTTCCTCGTATCCTCGGCGAAACGGGCTGTCGGAACGACCCTGCAGCACCCACACATCTAGACGCTCTTGGCGGCGACACGCAACACGAGCGTGTTCCACGCGCGATACGACGTAGGGACACACACGCCGAGGACGCGCGGCCACTCGACAATGCCGGGCTCGCGCGGAGAGCGACCAAAGGAGGCTGCGGTGCGCCCTCGAGGAAGTGCAAGGGGCTTCGCCGCGCCGCTCAGGTGTCGCGTTTGCTGCTGGGCGAAGGCATGCCCTGCGGCGCGGGCTTAACGGACAGGAGCATCGGCGACGTGGCGCGGCACATCTCGTCGCTGCAGCCCTCCAGCATGTCGGCGCTCGCGCGCGACAGGCGGTACAGCGCCTTGGTGTGCATCCAGGCCACGGGGCCGTCGGGCCGCGCCTCCTCGTCGCTGGGTATCCGCTCCAGGACGATCGTGGACGCGTGGGGCGGGTTTTGCACCTGCGGCAACACCGAGGCGGCCGCTGAAGGTAGTTAGCACGCCCCTTGACCTGATCTTTACACCCAGGATAACGACATCGGCTGAGACTCAGCAGTTCTGGGCAATACAACTAGTGTCCAAATCCAGGGTGGCGAATGCCTTTTTATGGTATGGCACCGGCACAAATGCGCGGACAGACCGGAGGCCTGAGGTTACGGTAGCCATTATTAAGGACATGATCACCCGGACTCCTTTTTAAACTTTTTTTCTATCATAAATAAGCCTCGGGAAGCCGATATCGTTAGATTACCACTTAAAAATATCGGGTTCGCGGGCCTAATCAGTTGTTATGCAGCATCGAGTCAGGTTTTCGGTCCATCAAAATTCGCGGGGTGTACCCTTCCCATTTAATTGATTGTGGTCGCGGGTCCAAAATAACAATAACGAATTGTTTTGCATGTCGTGTCGGACGATGCATGATATTCGGAATGTACTCTGATACATTGTAATCACAGTGTTTCTTTCATCCCCAGGGGGGGGTTTCAAAAAGAGCAACATCCCCTAAACCCAAGCCGGGGTTGCGGAATTCCAGGTAGTGAATTCCAGGTCTAAGAGATGGTTGTCGGGTGGGGTGAATAGCATGTCTTTTGGATAATAACATGTCTTTTGGAGTGAATGTGAAACCCTGACAACATATCGCGGGGGCGAAGCTGCCTGTGCCTGCAGGGAACCATCCTTCAGCACCAACAAGTGCATCCTAATGTGGGAGGGGAGTAGGACCCCCGGGGGCGGGGGTCTAAGTAAGTTGGGTTTCGGGAAGAAGAATGTCACAATGTGTTTTGATGTGATTTGTTCTGGCGCTCGATGTGTTTGTGTGGTGTCTCGACGTTTTAATGTCACGATGTGTTTTGGTGTGTTGTAATGTTGGATGTGATTTGTCTGTGTTTGATGTGGTGATGCTCTGGTGTGTCTTACTGTTTGATGTGGTTTGATGCATTTTGGGGGGCTACACGCAGTCTGCGGGTATCTGTGGTCCGTGGTCCGCAAGGAGCATGCACTCACTCCGACACTGCACTCACTCACTCCTGCACGCACTCCGTCCGACTTGCGCGTGGCGGTGTACGGACACTGCGTTTTTGGGGGCTGCGCCGCGTATGCGGAAAACGGAAAACACAGCCGTATGTTTTCCGGTTGTCGATGCCGACCTGACGTACTATGGGCGCCGACGCGCGAGGAAGAAATAATAAGCTTTCACGAAGCGCCTTGCGTTTCGTCGCTCAGGAACCATACGGATATATAATGAATATGCACCGTAACTACAAAAGTGCCGTGAGGCTGCACCCCCAAATCGGTTGTAAGTATGGCTTTCTTATAAATGCGCCGGAACCCGTAGCGACAGGGATAACGTGTGAATTCCCCTTGGGCAACATATGACAGATGCGCGTCCATTGCACCGGTAAACAATTCAGAACGCATGCCGGTCCCAGATCAAAGGCGACATCCGCGTGAACTCCAAATAATACTTTGTAGTATATTAGCAGGAATGTGGTTGGGGGCGGAGGGCGCATCGAGAAAGTTTGTGGTGGATTTGGGTGTGGGTGTTGGGGTGTTGGGGGGGGGGGGGGGGGGATGCCTGCAGCAGCTCGTCCACCGTCCAGTGGAACCAGCGCATGAGGAACACGCGCAGCGCCAGCCCGTGCGTGACGAGCACGAGGTTGGTGTCCTGCGAGAAGCGGCCGGCGTTGATGTCGCGCACGAGGTGGTCCTGGAAGATGGTGATGCGGTCGTACAGGTCCGCGCCGCTCTCGCCGTTGGGGAAGCGGTAGAAGAAGCGCCCAAAGCGCTTGCGCTCGCTGCGCTTGCGCATGCGCATCCCCGGGTCCTGAAAGTTGCCAAAGTCCTGACGCAGCCGGGCGGGCGGGCAGGGGGTCAGTCTCCCCCTGCCCCCCCTCCTTCTTGCAGCCCATGGGAGCGTCAAACATACACCTCACACACACAAGTTCATGTTAAAGACACGTTATATGCCTGCCCAACGGGTGCCGGCGCACCCATACACCCACCCTGATCATAAGCCTCAAATTGGGCCTGCATGCAGCCCAGGCGAGCATTCCCTATGGTCCTGCCATAGATTCATCTGCATTGGACACTTGGCCGGTAGCTCGGGTTCTCATTCGCAGTGTTCTTATTACTACGTTATCGGCACATCAGTCACACACACCCAATAAACGCATGTGTGCGTCAATGATGCAAGCGCAAGGTGACTCATCGCACCCTAGGGGGGTACGTACGGGTCAGCATGTCAAGTTCTGACGATCACTGTAATATGTAAGTCTGGGTCAGCATGGAACCCCCCCTTCCCTGTGATGGCAGGGTAACTGCATGGGGTCCACACAAATTAAAAACAAAATCCCCATCACCATCATTATCAACAACAACACTACACAGCGCAACAGGTTAGGGATTTCGGGCTAAGGATCGACAGGTAACGCTTGATGCAATACTGGCTGGATGATGCCACCGGCCAGGTGAGATGTATATCACCGCCGAGAATGATCCCCCTCCAGCACAGCATGCATACTGCAATACTGCTGGCAAGGGTTTACAAACACAAGCAGCTGCTACGTGTAGTTTGCCGGGCCTTCACCCGCAGGTGATTGGCGGGTCGACATAGTGGATATATGTACCATACAACCCATTCCTCTTCATGCCGCGGACAGGCGTTGCTCGAGCAGTACCGTGTGAGGCACATCCAGAGGCACCGTGACGCGGTGAAGAAATGCCGCGTGAGCCGCGGTACGTGTTGTTCGATGTAACACACGCTGTCAGACAGCTGCCGGGTATGACTACGAGTACGCAGTGGGTCTAATGAATTTCCACATACACACATGGCCGCGCATCCACGCGAGAGCCGTCGCCGTTGGTAGCAAGACCGCCAGCGCGATAGGCCACATGCCCCGCTTGCCGATGACAATGAATAACTTGTACTAACACATCCATTGCTTGGGGACTTGGGGCGCATACAGAGCTCGGGGTGCCTCAAGTCCCCAAGCGGTGGGTGTGTTCATACAAGTTATCAATTACAGCCTTACGGGTGCCAACCCGAGTATAAGAACCCGTTGCTTTCTCTCAGAAATGGGGTGCTAGCGAAAGTTCTTAATTCTCGTAATGATATATGTCATTATGTATTCGTCCAAACTTGGACAAATAAGGGCATAGCGCATGCTCATATTTTATGTTCTTATAGTCGGGTCGGCACCCGTATACACCATAACAACATATACAGAGATCATATACATCAGATGCGAACACATAAACACAGTGGTGTGGCGTCATCCGTGGCGACGAATCCGCCAATACCATCCCGTCTCCTGGCTTTATTGCCGCATCGGTGGGAAGAGCTGCGCGTGTACATGTGTGTGTGGGGGGGGGGGGGGGGGGGGGGAGTGGCGGTGCGTATAGTGTGTGGCGGCCGGGGAAGAGGGGGGGGGGGGGGGGGGGGGGGGGGGGGGAACCTGCTCCCGCAGCTGCACCTCCTCCCGCATGCCGGCAAACAGCGGCTGGCTCTCGCCCTCCGCGGCCGGCGGCCCAAACATGGCCTCGCTGATGCACTGGAACGTCTGCGAGGAGCGCAGGTAGGGCGAGGTGTAGAAGAAGGTGCGGAAGGGGCGGCCCCCGTACGCCGCGCTCAGCTCCGCGCGCAGCGCCGCGCCCGCCTCGCGCGCCTGCTGCCGCCCGGCGTCCGTCAGCGGGATGCGCGGGTCCGGCACCGCGCTGTACTCCAGCATGTCGTCCTCGTAGCTCTCGCCGTGGCGCACGAGGATGATGCGCGCGGGGAGCACGCGGAAGTCCGCGGGCGTGGCGCCGGCCGAGGTGGAGTGGAAGCGCGCGTCAAAGCCGCCCAGCTTGCGGCGGTCGCTGATGGGCTGCCGCGCGCGCGGCGGGGGCGGCGCCGCCTCAAACGGCCGGTCCGCCGGCTGCAGCGGCGGCGGCGCCCACGGAGGGGGACCATCCCGGGGCGCCGGGGTGGGCATCACCGGCTGCGGCGGCGCCTGCGCGTTGCTGAGCTGCGCCGCTGCGACGGTGCTCTGCAGCTGCCGGATGACCTCTCGCTGCTTGAACACCACCGCCTTGAGCCGGTCCACCTGGCGGGGCGGCGGACAGATGGGTGGGGAGGGGAGGCGGGCTCAGCGGCCAGTGCGGCAGCCCCGGTCCAGTCCGCCGCTGCTCAGCCCACCTCTCCCCCCCCCCCCCCCCCCCCCCATCCCCTGCGTCAGCGTCTTTCTCATCAAGTTGTTGGGGGGCAAGCTGTTTTCCTTCGTGTGAGATGACGTCGTGTCGACTGAGGGGCGTCGCAGTGTACCAGCCCGACACACTCCATCCGGCTGGCTGCACAGGAAGGATCACCGCAACCACGCCTTGGGGTATATATCATGTTCAACGTATACGTTGACCCCTCCCCCCCCCCCCCCCCTCCCCGGCCCTCCAAGCGCGAAGAGACAAGAGCTGCATTCATTGGAAAATTATCCAGAATACACCACGGAATCCATGACTCAATGCTCCAAACCCATTCGTTATTTGGTGTGCCCCGCGCACCCATTTAAATGGCGCCGCAAAGGGTGTGTGTGTGGGGGGGGGGGGGGGGCTGCCGCTTACCTGCGTGCGCAGCGCGGAGAGGCTGTCGAGGTCGACGCCTTCCGCGGAGCCGGTGTAGTCGATGGGCACCAGGCTCTGCGGCAGCCCCACCGCCTCGCGCAGGTCCTCCAGCTTCTCGCGCACGCTGAGCAGCTCCCCGCTCCACGCGATGTCGCAGTCCGCGTCGTCGAAGGAGGTGTCGTCCATGAGCTCCTGCCCCGGGGCGGCCTCCGCCGGCCGCAGTGACTCCTCCAGCTCACCCGATATCTCGCCCGACATCTCCCCGCTGTCCTCCCACATGTCGCCGTCCCGCACCCAGTTCACGCTGCGCCCCTGGCGGTCCTTGCCCGGCGTGGCTCGAGCCGCCCCACGGCCGCGCCGGCGCGCCCCCGGCAGCCCGAACCGCAACCCCCAACACCGCTGGCCGCCGCTCCCGCAGCGCAGCGGGGGCGTGGGCGGGGGCGGGGGCTGCCCTGGGGTGCGGGCTCCTGTTGAGCAACGCGGCCTCATCGCCATCGCCATCATCGCCGCAGCCGCCACAGCCGCCGCCGCCGCCGCCGCCGCCGCGACTCTCGTCCTCCGGCCTTGCTATCCCTGCCCCGCCTGGGTAGGGAGGTGCAGGTGAGAGTTAGGCGCCATCTGCTATGGGTCCATCACAATCGGGGATGGTGGTACTCCCATGGGGTGGGTGAGGGCCGTTCAGCTGAGCCCAGAGAGCCTTGCTCCCCATCCACCCCCCCTCCCCCCTCCCCCTCGTAGCAGGACCCAGTCCAATACGTCTGGGCCCAGGTGGGGCACCCAATTTCCAGACCCCGCTGCCCCCCCCCCCCCCCCCCCCCCCCCCCCCCGGGGAACAGGACTGGCACCGTCAGTGAAACCCTTTACCGCATCTCTACTACGAGCTTCCAAAGACGAATCGTTTAGGGAGCAATCCAGTTCCGAAAAGCCCCGGGATGGACGACACTCCCTTGTAGTAATAAAGCAAACTGCCGAAGCATTCCGCAGAGCTAATCCAGACCCTTCCGCTGCTTCAGCGCCGCGCCGCTGCCCCGACCTACCCGTTACGAGCACTTCCTACGTGTAGTCGTGCCGAGGCAGGGGTGTTAGCGGTCGGTAGCAGAGGTGGCGTTCCCAGGCCACGTTCCCAGCGAGACCGGTGGCAGGCAAGCACGCGATGCTGAGCGCTTGGGGGCACGAGCGGGCCGGGAGATCACGAGGTGGGGAGTGCGCACGGTGGGAATTGCGGGCGGTGGACCCACGGGGTGACGGCGCTCGAGCGAGGGGGCGGGCAGAGGCCGAAGTGGGGGGGGGGGGGGGAGGGGCTCCACGCCCGCAAGCTTACCGTCGACAAGGAAAGGGTGGCTGTCAGCACGGATGCTGGCGGTGCGCTGTCGCAAGGCGACCCGGGCGTAATGGGTTCCTCGCGCCGGCAGCCAGATGTTACAGAAAGGCAGGCGGTGACTACGGCGACGCTCAGCCCGCCAGCGGCATCATCTGCCTCCGGTCTGCTGACTCTCCTCAGAATCGTCTCCGCCTCCCTGCTGCATCCGGCTGATAACCTACATACCCTACTTGGCCCTATTACGCTATTATTCGCGACTACGGGCGGATGACCGCGCGCGCACGCCGCGGCCCGCGCGCCGCCGCGCAGTACTGCACAGGGTAGGAAGGATTTCTCATTGCAGGGCGCCCGCGGCGGGGGCGCCGTTGGTTGTCCTTACCGGGTGCCGACTCAAGTGTCAACTGCCACTGTAATACGAATGTAACATCAGTACGCGATGCTGCGGCCGATAGTACTTTACGTTTTGTGACCCGGATAAGGACGTACGCCGCTACGCGTACGCATGTGCTGCGCTCGCCTCGGAGCCGGGCAGCCCACTTGGTAGCCTACCTGGCGGGTCGATTGCCTCAGCGGGCCGCGCCCTGCTCGGTGTCGTCGTCCTGGTAACGTCCACGGCGCAGACGCAAGGTTCACCCCACGCCGCCAATGAGTCGCTGTTGACTCTCTATCTGCATCACACGCTCGCCGTCGCCCCTCTCGACCAACGTCACCGCCACAGCTTGAGCGGCAAGCTGCGTGCTGTTGCTGAGGCTGCAGACGAAGGCCGCAGCCCTCACAGTCCTAAACTCGTATTTGCCAGCTTCCGACGGCCTGTCGAACCTGGTCGCCAGAAACCACCAGGCAGCCGCCGGCACTCGACTCGGGTGCACGACCAAGCCACCATGGCAGCAGATAGTGTGGCGATTGGCATCGACCTGGGCACGACATACTCCTGCGTCGGCGTCTATCAGAACGGGCGCGTGGAGATCATCGCCAACGAGCAGGGTAACCGGATCACGCCCAGCGTCGTGGCGTTCACGGACCGCGAGCGTCTGGTGGGTGAGGGCGCGATGAACCAGGCGAATACTAACCCGACCAACACGATCTTCGACGCCAAGAGGCTCATCGGCCGCAAATTTGACGAGCCCAGCGTCCAGGAGGACTGCGAGCTGTGGCCCTTCATCGTCAAGGCCGGCGAGGGTGGCAAGCCAATGATCGAGGTGGAGCACTGCGGCACCACGCGCGATTTCTGCGCGGAGGAGATCAGCAGCATGGTGCTGTCCAAGATGCGCGAGACTGCCAGCGCGTTCCTGGGGCACGGAGTGGAGAAGGCCGTCATCACCGTGCCCGCCTATTTCAACGACTCGCAGCGCCAAGCCACCAAGGTAAAGCGACTCATCCATATTCACCCCTCATAAGCACAACTCGGTTTAATTGTCCTGAAATGTTCGCAGAGAATGTTTGCATTTATCTGCGTGACATACCTTGCATGCACGCCCGTCTTAGTATTGAGAATCAAGCATCATTGATGTTTTGTTCTGAGTGCCGCTCCCCCTATACACCCGCAGGATGCCGGGCTGATTGCGGGTCTGGATGTTCTGCGCATCATCAATGAGCCCACCGCAGCAGCTGTTGCGTACGGCTTCGACGCCAGCCCAGGCGAGGGTGCGGAGGAGGAGAATTTGCTGGTGTTTGACCTGGGCGGCGGCACCTTTGACTGCACCATCCTCACGCTAGATGAGGGCATCATGGAAGTGAAGGCAACCACCGGCGACACACACCTGGGCGGCGAGGACTTTGACCACAGGCTCGTGTACCACTTTGTGGCCGAGTTTAGCCGTAAGAACCCTGACACCGACATCACGTCCGACCCGCGCGCCATGCGCCGCCTTCGCAGCGCCTGCGAGCGCGCCAAGCGAAGCCTGTCTGCAAGTGTGACGGCCTCCGTGGAGCTGGATTCATTGCACAAGGGCATTGACTTCTTTTCCAGCATCAGCCGCGCGAGATTTGAGGAGATGAACATGGACTTCTTTGTTCGGTGCATCGAAATGGTCGAGGCGGTGCTGGCGGATGCGCGCATTTCCAAGGGGGAGATCACCTCTGTGGTGCTGGTTGGCGGCTCAACTCGCATCCTGCGGCTGCAGGAGATGCTGATCGAGTGCTTTCAAGGCAAGGAGCTCTGCAGGAGCATCAACCCTGATGAGGCTGTTGCCTACGGTGCTGCCATCCAGGCGGCGATGCTCACGTCGCAGAAGAGCGATGAGCGCATCCGGGACCTCGTGCTCCTCGACGTGGCGCCCCTGTCGATGGGCGTGGAGACGGCGGGTGGCTTGATGAGCACTGTAATCGCCAGGAACACGCCGCTGCCGACGCGTCAAGAGCGTGTGTTCTCTACCTACACCGACAACCAGACGGCGGTGGATATCAAGGTCTTCGAGGGTGAGCGCGCCACCACTGCGGACAACAACCTCCTTGGCACGTTTGAGCTCACCGGCATCCCCAAGATGGAGCGCCGCAAGCCTCATATCGTTGTCACCTTTGACGTTGACGTGAACGGCATTCTCTCGGTGACCGCCATGGACAAGACAAGCGGCGCAAGCAACGCGATCCGGATCTCAAACGACACAGGGCGGCTGACAGCAGCACAGGTGGAGCAGATGATGGCCGAAGCCGAGGCCTTTCAGATAGAGGACTTTAAGCGCCGTTCCGAAACTGAGGCCAAGCATGCCCTGGAGAACTACTTGTATAAGGCCAGGAGCGAAGTCACGTACGGGAAGGCTGCCAAGGCACTCACCGCCGCGGAGAAGGATGCCGCCGTTGCGGCCATCTCGGAGGCGCTGGCCTGGGTGGAGTTGCATCAGCACGCAGAGGCGGATGAGTACCGAAACAAGCGGCTGGAGCTGGAGCGCGCATGCGGCAGCACTGTCCTCACCACGGTGTAGGCGCCTGCTCTGCCTCGCCAGACCAGGAGGTGTTTTAGCATGACAGGCTGTGGGGTTGGGCTGTGTGCGAGCGTTCACGTGTATTGCATTAGTATGCCTGCTGACGCGTGCACACTGATGATGTACAGATTCATTGTGGTGTCCTGATAACGGGCGCCACGCTAGGTAATTTGAATTGTATATTTGAAATATCACGAAAGTTGTTATGAATCCGCATTTGCGCTCATGGAACTGTGCACCAGCATGAGCAATTGTTTAGCTTTTATGACTTTGGCTTCGGTCACATGTAGTTTGGAATATTCTGAACAGAAAACAAACAGAAACATCTCAGTCGTATTGCGATTCAATTTCGATTTGGGATAGGACTAAATCGAAGGACAGAGTTTGTATTGCCGGTTTGTTCAGGAAAATGCACGTGCATTGTTTGAAATTACGTAGCGATGCAGGGATGCAGACCAATGCCTGCGGATAAGATAACGTGTATTGTGCTGATGGCAACGACGATTACGACTTGCATATCGGAATGCGGACCGATGCACAATGATACTGGCTGCATTAAGTGATACGATTTTTACACCTCAGGTAAATCTTTACACGGCATGACTTAACATGTATATATTACGCTTCTCTATATCGATAACATTTGCATAGGATTTGGTAAGGATTTCAGACATGAAGATTTGCATAATCCTGACAATCGCGTCTAAACAGTATATTACAATGAACTGCAGGTATAAGATGAGAGTGGAATAACAACACCAGGACCAAGTAGACTAAGTGCCAGAAGGCTGGCAAAACACTGCCAGGCAACGCCGTTCATGTTTTTGCCAGCACCTGCGCACTAGTATGTTATGATTGATGTCTCCAGTATATATGTGTTCTCACACTGGCAGCTTGTTTCAAAATAGATTGATCGCTGACCTAGCCGCGTAGCAAGGTCAAAACAACTGCACGGGATTAATGGAGAATGATAGCTGCCATCGACTATACATTAATAACCTCCGCGGACGTTTGCTGCACCACGCGGCTGCGTGAACTACTGTTGTTGTGTTATTTGTACTCTAGTATCAACAATATTTTTGGCTGGAATGATGTATACAGATACATGCCTTGTTGTGTGTTCGCTGGTTGGAGCGGAGGTCTCTCATTCGAGAGGTCCACGGTCCCGGCTCTCACATTGAGGGCAATATATGTATCGACCGAGCGCGTTCCGTGGTTTCAACTGGTTGCTGATGCATTCGCCCTTCAAATGAGGCAATGGTCTAATGGCTATGCCAGACCTACGACTGCAGATTGCGCAAGAGGTCGAGTGCTGCTGGGGCGGCTTCGGCCGATGACCATGGGCGGGCGAAGAACTCAACAAATTTGATACCGTGAATTCGTAGTACGCGAGTACTATTACCTGTGGGAGTATATTACTCGTAGCGACCATAAATAATACCGTTCAGGCACTTCGAAACTTTGTCGCCAGCCAACCTGCAGAGTTCCGCCGGCACCTGTCGCGCACACGGCGGGGGCTGTTGCAGCGGGTCTCGGCTTGGGTGCATGGTACCCTGGGCGGCATTCTCTCTGCCGGTGTGCAGATGGCCAAGTCTGATGCGTGTGCTCGTGCCCACTCTGCGTCTTCTCATGTTACTGCTTCCACCCCGCAGTCGCTGTAGAGGACCTTTCTGATTGCCCTTTTATTTTGGTGATTTCCGATATCGCCTTCTGCTGCTAGCTCATGTAATTATAAATAATACCCGTATATACAAAGGATGATGACATTATCCTGCGCCCGCTACAGAGACGCCGGGCGAGTAGGTACCGCGCGGGCGGTAGTTTACTTACTCACCTACCACCTAGGGTACTACAGGTGCCTGATATGTATAAGTAGAATTACACATATAAGTACCCAGTAGCCTTATTTCGTAGCCTTACTTACTAAATATTATACCTACCAGTACCTACTCACTCCTTTCCTTACTGACCTTTCTGATTGCCTTTTATTTTGGTGATTTCCGATATCGCCTTCTGCTGCTAGCTCATGTAATTATTTCCTTACTGACTACCCCTACCCGGGTAGTAGTGCCAGGGTAAGTACCGAGACCGCGCCCCCTGCTATCTTGGCCTTTGGTGACCCGTGCCGTGGTGCTTGCAGGCTTGGTGCAGGCAGGAGGAACTGTCTGGTGCAGGTGTGCGGTCGTGTGCGTCGCGCTGCAGGAGCGCTCCAGAGTCGTTGTTACGACAGCAGGGCACCTCACGAGAGGTAATCCCCGCGCTCGTAGCCGCTTTCTTAGAGGTATTACAAGTATCAGCAGGTACCTGGTACGAGATTTCCGGCCCACTCGCATGCCGCCAATATAACGATGTTAGCCACAGGATGTTTGCTTACGGCACATCAGTGCGAACCATGCAGGGACTGCAGACGATCACGACACATCCAGACTCAAGCGCGTCCAGGCAGGTTCCTGCAGAAAGGGGCTTCTTGAGGCGAAGCGACACGTAACGCCGCAGGTCGACGGTTGTCGGCCGACGGCGGCATACATGCCGACAGACCCAGGGGACGACCCCTGGAGTTCGCGGCCGGTTCTGGAGCAGCTGCAGGTGCCCGCATTTCCATGCCTCAGCGACTTGCGATGGCCTGCCTGGGCAGCATGGCATGTCTATGGCACACTGTGTGCATTGGCGTCTCGCGCGCTGCATGGGGTGTGTGTATGTGTGTGCGCGCGCGGGGGGAGGGGGGGGGGGGGGGGGGGGGGGGGGGCTGACTGGCTGGCACCCACCGTAGGACCTACGGAACGAGGAGCTCACCCCAGTGATACTCGAAGACGATGAAGGTGATGGCGACGTGTCGATACTGATTGAGGGGAAAATAAGGTCGCCCCAATCCACCTCCATGCTCAGGGTTGCCCCTCTTGGAATGCCACGTGCACTAGGATCAATGCACCTAAAAAGGGTGACTGTGCAGCCGATTGAGCTCTGTTGGTTATGCGGGCTTTTGCAAGTGAGCCGTAGTCGCCGTGACCGACTACATATGTCTGTGCTTGCGGTTTCAAGGGCGTCTGTGGGTGGCTTTGTCGCGGACCTGAAGAAAGGCGTCGCCATCTGCGCCTCCGGTTGCAGCCTGACAAGTTTCCCCATGTCAAGCTTCTCGGTGCCCCCCCCCCCCCCCCCCGGCCCTGCTTGTGCGCTTCATTCCCGATTCTTACTCTGCCTGCTAAACACAGCATGCTGTAGAGGTGAGAGTGAGAGGGTGCGGACGCAGCGGATGCGTGTCACTCATGTTTTCTGCTCTGAGACTGGGCAGCCTGCTATTCCAGAGGACCTGGATCATGCGGTTGGATCTGTCGTCGAACAAGCTGAGCGTTGATGAGGTACGAGGGCGGTGGTCGGACTTTAAGCGCGCAGCAAAGCTGAGCACTTTCCGCACTAGGGTGACAATCTGACACTGCAGGGAGAACGTGAGGAGAGGGGGGGGGGGGGGGGATTTGCTGCTAGCAAATGTTTTTTTTTGCCCGGCAGGTCAGCTCTCTGGGTGCGGGAGGCTGCTGGGTGCGCGATCTCAGCGTGGCCAACAACAACTTGTCGGAGTTTCCCTCGTTGACGGCAAACTTTCCCCGACTTCTGCGACTAGACCTCTCGTAAGCCGCTTCTGTCTCCCCTACAGTGGCCTGACTTGCTATTGATGCCCCAGCGGTGCAGCAACGAAGCTCTGATCCCTCCGAAGGCAGTACTTGCCTGGTTCCTGCCCAAACAGATGCTCAGAGTGTCTTATATATGGCATGGGCATGTTCTCACAGGGACAACGACTTCGACTCGCTGCAGGGTCTTGCGGACAGCACCCCTCCAGCCCTTGTGGACCTGGACATCTCAGGCAAGGGGCCAAGAACCGCCGTTCTCACGCTCCCAGGCGGTGCTGGAGCGAGTATTGAGCGCCACTGATTTGTCGTTTGCTGTGTAGGGTGCGCCCTGACGGGGCTGATGGATGAGGCGGGGGACACTTGCCCGCTGGCTGCCTTCACGGCACTGTCCACTCTCAACCTAGGCGCAAACGATATCGAGGATTTCGAGGAGTTGGCGCCCCTGGCCACGCTGCGCAGCGTCCGGCATCTATCGTTGGAGGACAACCCATGCACAGAGGAGCACCGCTGCAAGGCGTACATCAGGAAGTGAGGAGCCACGGGCGGCCCCTTGCCGCAGTCAGCCCGCTGCAGGGTAGTCGTGACCCTACCTCACCCCCCCCCCCCCCCCCCCCCTTTGCATTCACCCCTCTGCCTGCCGGGCATCCATCGGCAGGAAGATGCCCTGGCTGGCTCGGCTGGACAACGACAATTTAAAGCAGGGCATAAATGTGCAGGCAGGTCCGGCCGCTACGTCAGGTAAGCCTGGATCACAAACTTCCTGTATTGCAAACTGAATGTTAGGACTGGCGAGCTTCATCCAAACACAGAGCGATTCATCTACAAAGGGTGTGGTTCTCTGAGATGGTCATGCCTGACGTGCACAGACAACATCGACACTATCCTGGAGTTCAACAAGGACAGGTCCTCATGTTCATGCCTGGAGGGAAACGCGTGCACCGCGCCCGAGGGGTGCACGGATTGGAAGAACCGCTACGCAGTGGCACGAGCAGTTCGGCAGCGTACGGGGTTCAGGGCTGGCGGCGCATGAGCGGGGCATCGCTGCAGCTCATGCCCGCCCTCTTTGCCTGTACGTGTGCGGCATTGCCATGTCCGATTAGCCATGATCACGGAGCCAGAATGGTCGCATCCTTTGATCCTTTGTGTACGGTTCAACCGGCGCGCACGTCATATCTGCTGGTGGGTGGCAGCAAAACTGGCATCTCCCCAAATACTGCAGCAACTGAGTGCGATTTTCGCGCGACACTGCTATCCGTGTTTCCCCGGTCGTGCGATCAGCCATCATGTTCTGAACCGGCTCAAGGTTCTGCGTTTTTTTGCTACAGCATATTAACAATGCCAGTGTGGAGCATAGCCATGTGTGTGGGCATGAGTGTTGGTACACTACTGCATATGTACAATGTAGCTAGGGCATGCCTTAGAACTTTTGCACATATCCTCATTGATGGTCCGCACTAGCACTGCGCGCGCGCACTAGGCACCGTAATGCCTGCCTAGCTGCGTGTAGCGTCCTCACTTCTCTGTAACCAGCCAATCTCCGCGCTTCACGCTCCCTTCAACAGTCCTCGGCTCGCGCCAGGACCCGCACATGGCGGGTTGGTAGGGACGCTGCGCACAACAACGTGTGGTGATGCACAATATACAGTCATGTTGCGCCACGAAGGCAGTGTCAATTGGTGCATCAGCAAGCAAGCAGACATGCCTCAGCATAAATATCGCCATCATGCTCGTGTGCATCACAGCAGGAGTAATAAAAGCAACAATATGCTCCGCGGCATAAACCGAGCTATATCTACCCATGAAGTAGCTACGTGATGAGAAGTGCTGCCTTAATAATATAATGGTTTTTTAATTATTTTGGCTGTCTCCTACTTGCGGCTGGTGGGCGGCTCGCTGCTCATGATGTGGCGGTGGCGAAAAATAATGGTGGCTGTGAGCAGATGACGTTTCGAATGCAAGCTTTGGCTGTTTTCTTGACGAAAAGGCGCGCGATGATGCCTAGCTGTGGCGAGGAGCGGTTGGGTATATCGCGCGGTAAAAATCCGTGCGATTTTGTTGGAATAAGGTGGCGTACCCTTAATAGCATGCATCCACGATTCAATTCAATGGGTTAACGTGTGGGTAAATCGATTGCATGTGCGCAACACACAGTCGCTACTTATATGTGGAAAGGTTTGGAAAGGCGGTATATAACCAAAATGTCGCGACGCGCGCCCTGCGCGCGCGACAATCCGACTCTGGGCTTCGTCGTCACGCGCGCCCCCAGCTGGGCGGTCACCCCTGGTAATACCCTAATATTACAAAACCCTGAAATTCGATTGATTCAATATAAAGTAAAAATATCAGGAAAATTTAACTTCGCTTTGCCCTAGATGGAGATTGAAACCCTATCTATATCGGATGACGGTGTAATTGGGCGGAGCCCTGATTCAATAATTTACAATATCGTATCCGGACAGGTGGATTAGCGAATAAAAAACTAACAAGGCCGAGCCCACAGCCAAAATCCAAAGATATATCCTGAAATTCAGCCGACCGCACGGGCTCCTCCGCAACATGCGGGTGCCTCATGAGCAAAGGGTCATGCTCAATGTGCAGCATCATGTGTTTGGACCCATCTCTAGCTGGGCGGTGCATTGCGTCTGCGAATGCAACTAATCCTTAGTGACTTAATAAAGTCGGCTGCTTCATCAAACTTCAGCTGCTCTGCTGCCTGCTAGCGCTACTCACCCAATATGCCCCAAAACTGAAAGGCCTCGAAATTACGTTGTTTTTCGAAGACGGCGATTTTGTAGTTAGCGTGCAATAAAACCTACTTCGATTATAAAACCCTGATTACGGCTGACTAGCCAACGCATTGACCATGAAACCAATGTAGGCTTTTTCCTTCCCCAGTACTTTGCGTGCATTCTCTTGACGCTCTCCCTGTGACCAAAAAGATTATGCAACAAAGAGGTATTATTATTTACATGAGCTAGCAGCAGAAGGCGATATCGGAAATCACCAAAATAAAAGGCAATCAGAAAGGTCCTCTACAACAACTGCGGGGTGCCTAAACGGCCGTCGTAGAGACGCTGCAAGGGTTTCACTGGTGCCAGTCCTGTCCCGGGGGCGGAAAAAAAAAACTGCGGGGTGGAAGCAGCAACATGAGAAGACGCAGAATGGGCACGAGCCCATGAATACAAAGAGGTATTCAGTAGTTTGATTACAGGCAAAGAGAGGACCTTTTTAATTGTCCTTTTTTTGGTGATTTCCTGATATCGCCTTCTGCTGCTAGCTCATGTGAGTACATATTACAGGCAAAGAGGTATCGCCCATCGATGATGGCGATCGTCCGATCGTGTCATCATTACTGTGTACATACAGGGAGACATAGGGTAGACGCTATCGAGCATATAGCGACTATATCGTCGTCATCAGCGCAGCAGCAGCTTCCGATGAGCCGTGAAAGACATCATCAGCGCAGCACGCACGCGCGCGGCGGCCCCTGTGCTTGAGTATCCCGCTGCTCAGCACCGCTACCCACATTTCAGCGCTGCGCCTCTCCCGTCTCGCCAGGCGATCAGCTCAAACAGATTAGCTCTGTCCGGGGTACTGAACCCGACCAGGTTGCTGTAAGCTGGCGGTCCTCGAACGCCAAGCACCTGCTGTAGGGCGTGCCCGCCTCGCACGCCGCGAGAGGGCTGAGTAAAAAAGACCGCGCGGAACGGCGCGTGGGTGACACGAGGCAGCAGTGGCCTGTGGTCGCTGCGACCGATGGCGGACGAGCGAGCCAGGCCAGCATCGGGGATGGGCGTGGACGCGGCGGGGATGTTTAAGCACATCCGGAGGCAAGCTGGGGCGGAGCTTCGGAAGATTGGCGGCAACGGCGGGGGTTCTGCGCTGGAGGGGCCGATCGACCCCGCCACGCTGGTGAGGCCCGGGGAGGCTCGTCGACTCCTCAGCTGTAGTTGCACTACCCCCCCCCGCCAGTCCCAACCATATAGCTATATTCAGCAAGATTTTATCTTGCTTCCATCCCATCAGCTTGAAAAAGCCTGCAGCCAGCAGCTGTGCCAACTTGGCCCGCGCGTGGCCGACCTTGCGAGTCCCGCCCGTCTGGTCGGACACGCCCCGCACTTGCCCCCCCCCCCCCCCCCCCCCCCCCGGGTTGGTCGCGCTCTCACTTACCGCCCCTTTTGCGCAGGAGTCGTTCGACAACCTGCTGCAGCAGTACGAGCACGCTACCACCACGGTCGCGTCGGTGGCGAAGCAGCTGCGCTCGGTGGTGTCGGCGGAGCTGGGGCTGGGCGAGAAGCAGGCGGGGCTGCAGGCGGCGGTGCGAACCGCGGGGCAGCTGCTGGGCTCACGCCCCAGCGCGCAGCTGGACACGCAGGTGCGAGCTCGGCGCTGCCCGTCCGACACCCGCCGCCCGCGAGCCCGAACCCACACGCACGTCTCCCAGCCGCGTGGCCCACTTGCGCGGGGTCACTCGGGGGCCCTCCGGCATTGGATTCGAGGCGGCGCTGTGCCGTTCCTCGCTGTCTGAATTTCTGGGAGCATCTGTCAAATTGTTCCAATATATTCAAATCTTTGGTTTTCAATCGTGCAATCCCCCCCCCCCCCCCCGCCCGTGATTCGCCGCAGATCATCCCAGCGTTTGTGGCCGGCGGCAACAGCCTGAAACGACCACGTGGTGGCCATCCAGCGCACCGTGCTGCCGGGCCTGGACAAGCTGGTGGAGAGCCACAAGGTGCGCTGGCTGGTGGCGCGCAGCAGCGCGGCTGGGCCCTCTCGGCTGTGCATGTCAGATATTCCCCTGCGCCTCGCCCCACTCCATTTTGCTTCCATGTGGCCCATGCGCCTCCTCACCCTCTCCCTCCCGCTCTGTTTGCCGGCTCCCCGCGGCATTTTACGCAGGCGCTGGCGAAAGAGGTGTCTACGACTAAGCAGCAGCGCATCGACTACGAGCACTATGTCCACAAGATCAAGGTACCCCCCCCCCTCCCCAAGGCTACAACCAACCCCCCTGCGACCCTGTCAGTCATCCGTGGCTGTGCGGCTCCCCTGAGAGAGCACAAGGGGGGGGGGGGGGGGGGGGGGGGGGGGGGCAGCCCTGTTCTTCCTGTTCCCCCCTTCCCCCCGCCCTTACCCCTTCCTGCCGCATCACTCTGCTGCTAGACGCTGGAGGAGAGCGCCAAGGCCAAGGGCTCCGGCAAGGACTTCGAGAAGCTGGCGTCAAACCAGCAGAAGCTGGTGGCAGCAAGCACTGTGTACCAGCAGGGCACGGAGACACTCATGCGCAAGCTGGAGCGCCAGTTCCAGGTGCGGCCAGCTCCCCCCCCCCCCCTCCCCTTCCCCCCCCCCCCCCCCCCCGTTTCCCTGCTCCACCTTTACCCCCTCTCTCTCTCAAGGCCGCGGATGACGTGACGGGTACGCCCCCCTTGCTCGCAGGACATCGCATTGGAGCTGGGCGTCGCCCTTGCCAGCCTGGCCAAGGCGAGCGCAGCGACGACGTCCTCAGAGGCCAAGCACCTTGAGTCACTGCAGGCCCGTGGTGCGCTCAGCAACCCCTTGCCACCAGGGAGCCCGCACTGCTCCCGCTTAGTGTCCCTCACTGTCCCGCACAGGCAATGACCCCCCCCCCCCCCCCCCTCGCTTATGTCAGGCCCTGCATGGCTCACCGCGGCGCCCGCGTCCCAACAGCGCAATCGTGCCTGCGGGCAACAAGTCCGCCAGCAGCGGCAAGTTCGGCCTCGTCAGCGGCCTCCTAAAGGGGCAGAAGGCGGGCGCGTCCGCGCCGCCACCGCCGCCCGGGGCGCCACCGAGGTGGGCGACCCCCCCCTCCCACCCCCACCCCCACTTCAGCTTTCTCCTGGGAGGTTGTTGATGTGCACCTCCTGAAACTTCGTGACAGACATTTGGGTGACCAACATACGTACATGTGCATGTACATACGTATACATATATAAGATATCCGTGCATGCACGTGTGCTGGCTGGCGTACCTGTAAGAACCCCTGTAAGCCTCAAAACGGCCTTGCATGCAATCTATGAGAACACTCGCTATGGTTCTGCTATAGTTCCGTCTATGCCTGACGTCTGACAGGCAGTGGCAGGTTCCTCTTTGGCGTGTTGGTGTGACCTCGGCGGCACCCATAGATTTATATGTTGAGAAGTAATGTCTATCCCGTGATAACGTTATCGCCCCAGGGCTCGCGCTCTCACCCGGGGTCCGAATCCCGGAATAGCTGCTGGCCAGAGACGCTACATTCACCGCAGTGGTAGAAACCGTTGGAGTGCCGGGTACAACAAGTCATGAAGGTGTGATTTTCACTCCACAACGGCGACGCTCCCTCTGCCCAAGGTGTAACATTAATGCCCTGAAGTTAGTTCTTTCTTCAGCCCGGAGTCTGCCGACACTCCCGACGGATTGCCCTCACCCCGCAAACTCTAAATATCACGCAAGCAACGCAGGCGCCGTCCGGCCTTGGCTGACCCCATGGCGGTGCCGCTGCAGCTCGGCCCCGCCTCCCATGTACACCGCCGGCAGCGGCGGGGGCGGCGCGCAGCTGGAGCGCAGGCTGGCCGAGAGCGAGGCGCGCAACCAGGCAGGCGCCGCAGCGTACGACAAGCTGCGCGCGGAGCTGGACCGCACGGTGGAGCAGCTGCGCGTCGCGGAGCACCTTCAGCAGCGCGCGGACGGCGAGGTGAGAGCCCCGGGGCGGCCCCATGCAACGCGCCGCAGCAAAGCCCCGGCACCCTGAGCTAGTCGCCCTGGAAGGCGGCGGGTTGCTGGGTGAAGCCGAAAAAGCTCGACTGGCGACAACCGCAATACCTTGAAGCTGACTCGAATCTTAAGGCAGCGCTCCCTTTGTCACCGAAACGGGAACCAAACATACGCATGCATATAAGTTTTTGACTCCCCTGGTGGGAGGGGGGTTACTGTGGGGGTTACTGAGGGGTTACTGGGGGATACCTCTTTTCCCTCATCCCGAGGGTAGTTAAATTCCTCGTTGCGCGCCAGAGCGGGGGGGGGGGGGGGGGGGCAAATTAATTACGTATTGCCTTTGTGAGTAGCGATTCATCGTTAGGTAAAGGTACGGCAACATCTCCACACCGGTCTATACTCATTCATTAACTCACCTCGCGGAGGGTCAAATCATAGTGTTGAAACCCATTGCGTGTCGCGGTGTGTGTGGGGGGGGGGGGGGGGGGGGGGGGGTTAAATCGGTATATATTGACACATGTACCTGGGTGCCTGGGGTGTGTTGAAATTATATCACAGCATTGGGACCCTGAGACCAGAAAGACAGTTTCCGGGCCCTGACGTCACCTCCCCCTGCCCACCCTGGCCATTGCGCAGCTGGTGGAGGCAAGGAAGCGGTAACTCGGAGCTGGAGCAAGAAGCTCGTCGCAGCGCAGGGTCGGCGGTGCACGTTGAAGCAGCAACGCGGCGGGCGGACGAAGCCCAGGAGTTGCGGCGCCGGCTGCAGGAGGCGGAGCAAGCGGAGCAGGCGTACCGCATCCGGTGAGCCGCCCGCGGCTCTGTGCCCATCCTGGCCTGCGCACGGTGGTGAAACCGTACTTATGCAGTCGTGTCGTACATTATCGGAAGACAATCAAAATACAGTGCATCAGTACCGTAAACCGCGCTTTGGTTCGCTGTGTGTTCTTGTTGTTGACCCTCGCGAAAAAGAAATGCATCTATTTGACAACATGTCAGAAAGCACCTCTGAGTGGACGATGCAAAGCATGACATTACTTTTGCGGTGTGCGAGCTCAATTTACCATTATCCAGGTGAGTTCGTTGGACGTATGGCCCCTGGATGACCTGGAATATATGGTCCGAAACGTCAATTTACAGTGCCCGTATTATGCCTGCAATGGGACCATGCAAGCTTGCCGTCAATAAAGTAAAAATTAAAGTTTGTGGCCCCGGGTCATCGGGCCGCAAGCCGCCCCAGCACTTACTGACCTTGTGCGCCCAACTGCAGTCGTAGGTCTGGCACAGCCATTAGACCGTTGCCTCATTCGAATAGCCCCGAAGGACTAATGCATCAACCGGGTAAACCCGGGACACGGGCCCGGACCGATATCGCCGTGGCCTGGGTTGCCGTCATATTTGCAGGCGATTTGAGTGCGTTCGCGGCGTTGGAGCGCGGCGTGTTGAAGTGGAGGCCTCCGCTTGTAATATATTCAGGACAGTGCACTCGCTTCGTACCACGAGAGGGGGGCGGATCATTAGGACCTTTAATTTCCAACGGTAGTTGCGAGAGGGTGTTAGTCGGCGTGTTTGTACCTGTACGTGCCACATGTCAATGCAGGAAGTGGGCCAAATACTTGGTGCGGACGGTGAAAACCATGACCCGCAGTTTATGGGGGTCCGAAACCCCAAGCTGCTCTCACCCCTTCCCCCCCCCCCCCAACCCGCCCCCAACGCCACCAACCCTGCAGGATCAACGGGCTGGAGTCTAAGCTGCGGGACACGGGCCGTCAACGTGAGCTCCTCCTCGTACCCGGCCATCCAGCCGCCTCCGGCGGCCGGCCCGTCCCTTGAGATGGACGCCTGGAACCCCTTTGGGGAAGGACGCACAAGCCGGCGCCCACAGCCCGCCGGCCGCCAACTCCATCCCCAACACGGGGCGACTGGAACCCTTTTGGGTAGCGGTTGCCAGCCCGACTGTTGTCCATCTATCACTCATGCCCGCCTGCCAAGCGGTGGCAACGCTTGCGGCAATTGCTCCGAAACCATCGGTGGCACCACCTGGCCCACGGCGGACAAACATTTGCAGTCCACTAACTTGTCATTCTCCGATAGCCAGGTTTGAACTGTCCCCACAACACAACACCACGGGATTCCTACCGACCTGGCTGTAGTCTCCATCCATAGATGTCTACATCTGCTAGTTGAATTACCCCATCGCCTCATCAGGCAAGGAAACGCGATAAACACCGAAGTTGGACGGCTCCGCCACCAGAAATACTGACAGATTTCGCGATGCACCTGGGTACCGGCAGCCGTACATTTCAATGGCCACCAGCATCCATGTTCAGGGCGCCGCACCACCGCTGCGTCTCCAGCAGGCTGCCCTATCAGGCTTTTCTGCCACAATTAGCGCCGGGGTGCAGATAATTCTGAGCACGGATTAAATCGGGCAGGCAGGGCAGACGGCGCAGAGCACACGTAGAACGCCTTAGTAGGCCCCTGAGAGACTGCGGGCGCACATGTTCCAAAGCCCCCCGGCTAGCTGTGAATAAAAAGCCAGGATTTCGCACGCGGCTGTCCAGCACGCCAAGGCGAATATTTCCGCCAAAGGCCAATGCAAAGCTAGTTGATGTTGATGTTGGCATTTAGTACGAATAGGTTGATGTTGACACTGGTAGCGAGGAGGCCGAGGCCAAGGTGCGGACGCTTTATTACCGGCCCGTCATGCATCTGGCCGTCTCTCCAACCGCACTCGGGGCAACTCTCCGGTCAATGTTATAAATAAAGTAGGTATGCGTGTCGGCGCGGTCCAAAGAAGTCAGCTGTCGAAGGCAAGAAACTGTGCACAATACATTAATTCCCTTCAGTACATTAGTAGAGTGTTTTTTTGTGAACCAATCCCAGGCAATTGAGGATGTTGAGCTTTGGAACGTATAGTTAGCCGTAGCTTGGGCACAGCGGAAAAGACATGGCATCGGCTTTGACTGCACGTGAGAGTGTTGGACAGAGGTCTTCCGTGTTCGCCAATCTCGAAGCGGTGTCCCGTGCGAAGGGGGGAGGGGGGTTTTGTTGGCCTCCCACTGCAAGGAACGCCCACCCGCAGCAGACGGAAAGCGAGGCGCGGGATGCGTACACATGCACAGTGAAATGCCGTAATGGACGGCATCCGCATTTAAAATTGACATGAGGGGATAGGTTTTGCGGTGCGATGGCGATGGGGTGCCGCTCCACGTGAGCCGGTAGGGTCACGATCCGTCTATCTATTCCTGCAAAGATGTCTGTCGCCCCTGGCTTGCCGCGGTGTTGGGTGGCTGGCATCACGCTGACATGGCCCTGGAGGGGACGCAGCGCGGAAGAACTGGCTCGGGCTTCTCTCCGGCCAACACGGCCTCCAGTGGCTTCCTCCAACCGCTCAACTGCACGAACAACGTGCCAAAGGCGTACACGCTGCACAGCCACTCCGACGTCCCCTCGGCCAGCAGCCACAGCACGCGCTCCCGGTGCGGCGCGCCCCGCACCGCCAGCGCGCCGGCCTTGAGCACTCCGCCCCTGCCTCTGGAAGCAGCCCTCCACCGGCGCTCAAAACTCCGCCTGGCTGGCTGTGGTACTTTGCGCACGAGCCACATCGCGCTCTCTACTTCCAGCTGAGCGGCCGCGATGTTTATCGCCTGGAACACGTCGAAGCTGTCCTTGACGATGCGCATCGCGTACACCTGCCCCGGCAGCTCAGCCGAGCCCGCCGCCTCGCCCAGCTTGGAGAAGGCGGCGCTGGTCATACCCACGCGTTTCCGCCCGCTGCTTGTAGCTCTTGCGCAGGTGCTCGAGCGCCTTCTGTTCCGCGGTGGTCACCTTCCCGTCGGTGAGCGACTCCAGCCACGGCAGCACGCTCTCCGAGATGCACGGCTTCCCGGCGATCCTGTCAGCGCGAGCGCGAGCAAGTCAGCGTCCCGAAACTATGTTGTCCTCATAAGGGAGCAGAAAAGTCAGTGCCATGTCCATGACACACCACTGCCCAGGCAGCGGGAGCTCATTCGAGCGAAATTGCCCGCACACGTCGTAGAGACGCTGCACGTGTTTCACTACCGGTAGTGCCAGTCCTGTATCGGGGGCGAAAAATGCCCTCACATAATGCTATTATTTTTAAAATTTAATATCTCCTCTGGGTCTGCGCGGTGCGCGGCATTCGAAGCCACGCGTGACGATTCCGGGCCGGCGCACTCGGGAAGCTCCCGCACCGCATGACAGCGCTTGGCGAAGACTGGCCAGTCCGGCACGGGCTGAGCCAGGGCTGGGGCGGCGCTCACCCAGCACGACAGCAGCCCGTTGAAGCAGTCCACTAGCGTCTCGACCTCCCAGCCCTGCAGCGGCTCGCCCATTTCCGTCCGCGCCAGCACTGTGTCGACGCACAGCGACAACTCCTCCGTGGCACGCGCCACACCCGCCAGCTCTATCGCCCAGCCTGAGCGCCGAAGGCAAGCGGGCAGGACGCTCAGGAACGGCCCAGGTCTGGGCGGTTGAACCCACCAAACATAGGTTCTCTAACGGCGCTTGGTACGCGGCGCGTATCGTACACAACTACAGCACCCGCGGTGTACGAGTACGCGTCCGGAAAACCGTACGTACAGGTCGACGAGCAGCAGCAAGCGCGGCGCGCAGGCGGGCGCAGCGTACCTGTCTCGTCCGCGGAAACTGGCCACCGGTCGTGCGCCGCCATGACACCCATCCACTCACCCTTACACCCCTGAGGGGCCTGAGCGGCGACTATACCGTCCGGAAACGGCAGCACTGGCTTGGGCCGCTCAAGCTCCCAGCTCTTCATGAGCGATAGATATTTGCGTATCATATCGCTGCGGATCTTCGCGGTGGAGCAGACGGGGGGCAACGCTGCAGCAGGGCCGGCCGCACACGACCTGGCGGCACGCTCGTCCCTGAAGAAAGCGTCGAGTCACAGCACGAGAGGCCAAAGAATTGGGGAGATAACGGCGCAGGGGGGGGGGGGGGGGGGGGGGGGGGGGGAGGGGGCTTCCGCGGGCCGCGGGCTGCTGGCGGTGGCACGAACGAGTTTAACGGCAGTAGTAAACCCAGTCCATTCCAACAGATTTGTTGTTCAGGCGGTATAGGGACCAGCGACCATTGGTCCACGCCGCCTCTCTTCCATCAGATCAGAAATGTGGTACGTGCTGGTACCCGTAGGTACGGGTAGGTAGGTGGGCACAAAAGATGTTGCTGGACGGTCATCCGATAGATAGTGGTAAAGTAGCGGCTATGTAGTGCAGTATTTTGCGGGTAGGAGCCCCATGTAGTTTGCGCGCATCAAAGACGATATTCTGCGCGCTGCACGCTCTAAAGCAACAACATATTATTTTGCTAGCTGTAATTATCATGTACCATACGATAGTTAGTAGCGACTATTGTTGTACACTTATACCACAGCGTATATTATTGTTGTTGTATTATTCATAATTTTTATTACATGTATATTATATCAAAATTACATGCTATTTCTAAAAAATATAAAAAAGGTTCTTGTGGCAGCTGATCTCCGTAGTGTATACAACATATGCATTGTACTAATACCGCCT